>JBBHKE010001606.1:136009-151493 GCA_037447655.1 Zygnema cylindricum
CTGTCATACTTAAGAGTTTTATACTTAAGAGTTTTACGACATGCCTGTCTACGATCTCTCCGACAGGCCTTTTTACACTTAAAATAAGGGTTCCTTTCTACATCAAATATTTAGGGGGAGGGGGAGGGAGACCGTAGGAGGAGGGAGAGACGGGGTTGAAAGGGGGTGAAAAGGGGGGGCAGGGGGAGAGGCGGAGGATTGCAGGAGATGAGGAGACAGGCAGAAGTGGTGAGGGGGAAAGGGAAGAAAGAGAGTGGAATGGGGACAAGGGCAAGGAGAAAGAGGAGAGGGAGAGATTACAAGGGGGAGGACATGAAGAGGTAATGTGAGGAGAAACGGAGAGAGGGGGACGGGGGGGAAAAGTGGGGGAAAGTTGGGGCAGAGAGGGAGGAGGATGCCAGAGGGAGGGGGAGGGGGATTTATAAACTACATCTTTCCTTGGGAATAAAATTCACATTTTTCCGGACAGCCTCTCTAGCATCTGTCCGTACAGCATTTTGAGAATTCATATTTTGAGAATTCATACTGTCTCCAAGACCTTTTCAAAAACTTAATTTTTTTGGAACAACTTTAAGAAAACCCTGAAAACTTCCCAGAAAATTTCAAAAAAATACAAAATAGAAATTTTTCAACACTTTACTTTTGTGAATAAGTTTTTAGAAGTCGTCCATACAGAATATTGATAACTCGTATCGTTCTACTTAAGAAACATAAACCAGGAAGTTTTGAGAAGCCATGAGAAAGCCTAAGAAAAAACCCTAAAAAAATCAAGAAACCTTAAAAAGCCTTTACACGTCACCCTTCATCCCTCCGCCCCCTTTCACTCCTCAACCCCTTCACCTTTCACTCCCCCTTTTCACCCTTCTCTTTTGAATAACTTGTGCAGTTTTGGACTCTGTCCATATAGAAACCTTAGAATCCGTACAATACCTGTACCTAAACCTTAGGGTTTAGGTCGTTGATTCAATGTTTTGTTTTTGTTTTTTATGTATTTAATTTGTTTTATTTTATTTTATTTTGTTTTTATCCGTAAAATCTCTTTCCTCCTCTTAGGAAAGCTTAACAATTATTCATGTAGGTTTTTGAGGGCTCCAGAAGTTAAAAAATTAGAAAAAAAATAAAGAAACAAATAAAAAAACTAAGAAAACAAAATGTTCACAAATCTTTCAAAGGATATTTAATTTAAAAAAAAAGACAAATTGACACGAATGAGGTCAATTGAGTTGAAAACATAAAACTGAAAGATATTAAAAACTTTTATTCTGATTTGGTACAAATGTGAGAAAAAAGCTCTACACTTTACTGAGTGTCGGTACAGTTTACACATTCCAAGGAGTTTTAGGGCGTTTAAGATTTAGGGCTTTTAAACTTTAGGGTTTTTGATGTTGAGGGTTTTACTGTTCAAGGTTTTTCAAGTGGAGAGTTTTCAATGTCTAGGATTTTTCCATGACTTTAGGGATGTTAAGGTTTTTCTAATATTTTTTTCAAGTATTTGAAAGGTTTTGCTTTCACAAAATAGTGGTACCTAAAAGACTACTAAAAAACAAAATGTGTCCTCTTTCCCTGTCCCTCTCTCTCCCTCTCCCTCTTCCTTTCCTCCTCCCTCTTGGGATCGATCTCACTCTAATATGATAGAGTAGAATTCAAGAAACCTTACACCACCTCAAACCCTAAAGTTCTGTACTTACTATGAGGTAGAAATTTAGAGCGTCACCTTTGCTTGTGAGGAACGGGTTTTCACGTGGATTGGCAAGGATGAGAGGATCAATGTGTTTTGGAAGATATTTCATTGTATTTCCATGATGAAGTTTAAGATGTTTTTTGTCATGATCTATTGTTTTGTTTTTTACCTATAACTTTGCAGTATTTTTGTAATGATCAATGTCTTTTTGTTACTGATTATGTATTAAAATTTGGGTTTTTGATTGTATATTGTGTACAAAAGTTGTCACCAAAAAATCGCATTCTGTACATGATTATCTTATTTATCAATATATATATTGACTTATTTCTTATACATGCATAAGAAACAGAAAATCAACCCTATATTATAATTTCCATGTAATTGTTGTATATTATTGCCTTTGGGAAACAAATTGTATTTTGCATTTGACGAATATTCTCGTACAAATATTCTCGAATGAAAAATATTTTTTAGTGACGAATATTGTTTTTTTTAATTGCCATTGGAAAAGAAATGAGGTTTTATGTCTGTCGAATAATCTCATAAATATTCTTGAATGATGAATATCTTGATATCGATATCCAAAATTTGGTGAATATTTTTCTTGGAGAATCCAATCCATTTCAAGATAATAAAAAAATAGAAAAAAAAACCAAGATTCTTCTGATTATAGTGCTCTCTTTAAGTTTATGTGACCAAAATATGACCTAGATTTAAGAAAGTATTGATGGTGGAAAAGAAGACTAAAAGCTATTTTTTCAGTGTCTTAATATATGTTGTTATACTGTCTTCCCAATAAAGAATAATAATGAAAAATAATAGTTATATGTTGCATAGGAAGCTTTTTCTTCCAGAAATGTGAATCAAAAACTGGTTATCTTCAAATGAATTTTAACAAGGTTTGTCATTTCAATTACGATTTTTTAGAAATGTATAGCATAATACACATGTCATATATGAATATAATATACTATTATGATTAATATGAATGTGAATAATAAATGTCGTACACGACAATCATTTGGACGCCTTTGTACCTTCTAAAGTGAGCTTGGGGTACACGAGTCAACACTAAACCACGTATTGTTGTTAGTGTTAATGACATTACATAGATGTCCCGTGCGCATAATACGCACGAAACGAACGCGTGAATACCATGCACGATACGCATTTAACGATGATGAAAATGTAATAAAATGCGTACCAGACTACGTACCCGTATTTTTTCGTACATTTGCCTACTCTTCGTGCATTTCACTAATTTTAGGGTTATTTAGGGGGGTTTGAGGAATTTTAGGGTACATTCTTGTGCATTCTCATATATTTCTGTTAAACAGCCAACTTTTATTCGTACATTTACGTACAGTGACCGTATTTTTTCGTACTTTTGACGGTCATTATTTTGAGTTTTTTAGGGTATATCTTCGTTCGTTTCCGTATATCTCAGTTATACGGACTAACATCTTTCGCACATCTACGTACAGCGTCCGTATATTTCAGTACTTTTAAGGTTATTGAAGGGGAGATTTTAGGGTGTTTAGGGTACTTTCCGTGCATTTCGTATATTCCGGTAAATTACAGTACAACTGCCTTACATTA
Organism: Zygnema cylindricum; assembly: GCA_037447655.1. Lineage (NCBI taxonomy): Eukaryota > Viridiplantae > Streptophyta > Zygnematophyceae > Zygnematales > Zygnemataceae > Zygnema > Zygnema cylindricum. The sequence goes on from JBBHKE010001606.1 coordinate 139,293, forward strand.
TCCGTACTCTTAGGTTTTTTAGGGTGGACCTTTCGTACAATGCCGTAGGTCTCCGTATGTTTCTTGTACGGTTTAGGGTTTTTTAAGGATTTTTAGAGTTAAGGGGACGGTTTATTTTCGTACATCGTACAGCGAAAACTAACGAACGGTATGAAAGTAACGAATACTACGTAAAAATCGTAAAAAAGTACAAATTGGACAACTAGGTGACATGATATTCGTACCTTCGATCTTTTCCTCGTTTATTATCATTGTACTAATAACACTAATTGTTTTTTTTTTTTGTTTCACCGCTAATTCTGTAGATGGATCAAAATCGGCTGCGTCATTTGGAACCTTTTTTTTTCACTTGGAACTGATGTAGAATCAATAACAGTCTCAATAATCAACTCCACGCTAATAATTTTTTGACCCAAAAAATAATTCACGGTAAGCAGCTTTAGAGCAAACCCCTTTGCTTTTGCCTGATTGTTGCCTTTTTTGAGTGTCTTTGTTCTCCATTCCCTTGTCTATGTGTTTTAGTTTCTTTCACCTTTTTTTCCTTTTTGACTATTTCCTCCACATTGTTTTCAGTTTGGCGCCTTCCACCCCTCGACCCTGCAATATTTTCCATCGTCTATTGTAAAAAAAAAACGGGGAAAGAAAAGAGAAAGGGAGATTGTCACAGCAACACTGGAAAAGTCCATCACAATTGGCCCAAAAAACCAAAGAATTTAAATTTCTAAAATTTCCTAAAAATAGAGTGCTTTATTTTGGATTAAGATATTTTGAGGGCGATTTCCCCCCTCAAAATTCTATACATAGTTAGTCTTTCCCTTTGGAGACATCAATAATATGATCGTCATTTGAGATATGATCGTCATTTGAGATGTTGTACAGTTTCAAACTTTGGGAAACATTTTTTTTTTATTGTTGTGTCCTCTTCTTTTCCTTTCTTCTCCTTCTTTTTTTCTCTTTTCTTGTATTTCTTTCATTTTGTATCTTCTTCTAAACATCATTATGTTTCTTAGTTAGTCTTTCCCTGTGTGTGCGTTCCTCTCAAGTTAGTTTCTTTCTACTTGCTTTCCTTTTTTTAGTAGATAGGCTTTTCCGCTGTGTTCAGTTTTTGAGGTGCGTTTTCTCATTGTTTGTTTCCTTCTTTCCCATGTACCTAGATTGTTTACTATCGCTCTCCCTCTCTCCCTCTCGTCCTCCCTCCTCTTCCACTCTTCCTCTCTTCCTCCCTCCCTCTCTCCCACTCCCTCGCCCTAGTTAAGCTGAGCAAACCCTAGAAACGCCCTAAAATACTTCTGTTCAGTTTGAAAATTAATGATTGGAAAGTCGGTGGTCAATGACATTTGTTAAAAAATTTAACACAACCAATAAGACGTCGGTCAACAAGTTTTAAATGCTTTCGGATTTGGAAAGATATATCGCACAGTACGGTAAGCGCTTCAATATTTTGAGAGGGAAAGGAGAAAAAAAAAAAAAGAGCAAAATTGTTTTTTTCGAGACTCTTTGTTATTTAGTTGCTTCTAATACTAGTATTAATATTAATTTTAATCTTAGTATTAACATTAATATTAGTATTAATATTAGTATTAATATTAATATTGGTATTAATATTTGTATACTAATACAAATATTAGTATTGATATTAGCATTAATATTTATTATTGTATTTTTCATTAGCATTAATAATCCCTAGTAGCAATGTACAAATTGTAGCCATATTCGACAGTCGCTTACGGCTGTTTTTTTCTTTTTTTCCCTTTATTTTTAAGAGTCAAATACCATTTTCACATTAAAAAAATAATATTTTTTGCTTGAGAAATCGAGTGGTCAAAAAAATACTTTTACTTGATATGAATAACCATCAGAAATAAGCTCAAATATTCACAACTTCACATTTTAAAATCGAAAACCATAAGATACACCGTAATGAATCAACACTATTAAATTATCATTTAGTTATTTACCAGCTCGATTCCATTTCCGATCCTCCGATTCCAAATCCCTTTTCTATTCCTATTCCTTTTCTTTTCCTTTCCTTTCTTACTTCCTTTTTCTTTTCCTTTCCTTCTTCCTTCTCTTTTTCTTTTTCTTTTTCTTCTTCCTTTTCTTTTTCCTTTTCATCTTCTTTTTCTATTTCCTTTTCGTTTTCCTTTTCTACTTCTCTTTTCCTTTTCCATTTTTACTTCCTTTTTCTTTTCCTTTTCTATTCCTCCCTATTTCCGATCCTCATTTTTTTTTTGCACCAATATACAAAAAATATGGTCAACAACGTAAATTGTCTCTTGACAAAACTACAACAAAAGACAAAAAAAATGCTCATTCTATGTATTATGGAAAACTATCAACAAATTATCTACGGATTTTCGTTTTGTTACTTTAATTAGTTAGGAATTTGAAGATGATTCCAGTCAGTTATCAAAGGTTGTAGTCGTAATATTTTATCGTACATACCTAACAAACCACCGGTGTGGATAAACAAAACTCTCCTTCGCTCCCACTCTTTTGGATTCTCAGCCATGTCCTCCAACATTCCTTTCAAGGCCTTCCCACTTCCCCCAAAAAACCCAAAAGATATGGTTATTATCAATCGTAAAAGATAATACAAAAACATGTATGAAGCTTACAATATCATTTTCAAAATTAACTTCACTAAACTATCGTTAAAATAAGAAGTTATCTTCACTAAATTGCCATTTAAGATTAAGTCCCTCCCTCCCTCCCTCCCCTCCCGAAACCTCTCTTTACTTCAGTTTTTTTGACAACTATAGACTTGATGAACTAAAACACTCGACAAACTTTTTTTTGTGATTTAAATTTGTTCTTAAGTGTCAAAATTGTTTTATCTCCATGGTCAATCGTCGAAATTTTCGTTTGGAGGCAAGAAACCAAACGGTTAAAATCATACATTTCCAATGTTATTTTGCAAAAAAAAAAGAAACATGAGAAAGAAACGTCAAATGCCCCGAAAAAAAAATATATATATATATATATATATATTTCTTATTACAATGAGCAGTGTGATTGGTTGTCTATCCCACATTCTCCATATAAATCTTCCTTATGATAATAGTCTATCTTCAAATCTTTGCCTAGTAATATTAGTTGAGAAAACTATCTATCCCATCTCTCCCATCTTAATAGAAGATAAAATCCGCGAGAAACCTCCATCATAGTGTTTTTCCTTATATGATCAAAAAGTATATTTGGAAAGAAGATGGAGGCAGAGAAAAGGAGGGAGGGAGAGAGGGAGGGAGGAGAGCGAACGAGCTATGATAACCCCATAACCCAAAGTCAACGAGCCAATAAATGCCCATAAGCCCATAAGTTCCATTAAGTCCACGTAAGGCTGTTTTGGTATATTAACGGCTTGAATAATAACATTGAAGATAGCAAAAATAATGATGATGATGCATTCTATAATAAGACATAAGACCATAAGACCATAGGCTTTATAAGCCCCGTAAGCCCCACAAGTTGCATTTAACTCCACTTTTTGTCTTGGTTTTTTAACGGCTCAATAATAGTACTGAATAATGATTATGATGATGAATAATTAGGATGATGATGATGCATTTTACAATAAGCTGTAAGGCCAGAAGCCCAGATGCCTAGAAGCCCATAAGCCTCATACATTCCAAAAAGCCCACCTCTTGTTTTGGTCATTTCTTAAGCTTAATGACGTAATGACGTTTAAAATTAGTATTAATAACAATAATACGAAATAAAAATGGTCATGGTGACCATGACGATGATGATAAAATTGAATAATAATGATGAAAATGATGATTATGATAAAATATTGCTTTTGTAAAGATTCCCACCTATATACTGGATCTAAAACAATTGCAGTAGTTGCCGAAATTTTGCGAACAAGTTCCAGCTCCTCTGAAGTACTTATCGCATATCCCGACCCCTTTGCCTGCGAAAAACCAGGAATAAATCGTATACAATCTAAAAACATAAATAAATCTATACTGTTTGGGACACATCGAAGAAATTGCATAACTTCGAAAATGGGAGTAAATCGTACACAATTTGGAACATAGAGAGTAAACCGCATACAATTTGAAACATATGAAAGTGACTGGGAACAATATACAAGTATTTGTGATAAAGTAACTATGAACATACTATATCTTCAACCCATAATGAGGCGGTAAAAAAAACACAAATAAGAGGCAGAACCACGCGGTAAAAAAGTTGAAACTAAAAACAAATATGAGCCAGAATGATTGTAGTGAAAGGTGAATTTAAGGAAACAGAAAACATATATGTAAAAGAACATATACGTAAAAGAACTCATATATATCACAGCTTTTTTCGACCGTCTCTGTTTGGGAGACAGTGGAATGTACCAAACATTCGTTTAGAAGAGAGTAGACTTATACTAAACTTTTGCTTGGGAGAAAGAAAAAACAAACCAAATATTTATTTGGAGGAGAGAAAACTTACATTCACCATTCTCACTATGTCTCGTGACGATACTCCCGAATGAAGGCCATCCAAAAGGCCTTGAATATAGGTATAAAAATATTCGGGATCGTCACAAACACCGTACCCATGGACCTGCATTAAAACAAACATCAAATCATCCAAATGTATTAAAATCATTAAAAGTATTTTAAAGCATTAACAGTCATAAAAAAAAGAATGAAAAAGCATTAAAAAAGTAAAGTGGCATTTAAAAGCATTAAAGAGCATTGAAAAGAAGTAAAGAAGCACGGAAGCATTTAGAAGTAGTAAAAAGCAGTAAAAAGGCATTAAAAAGTGTTGAAAAGAAGTTAAACAGCCTCAAAAAGCAGCAAAAAGTATTCGAAAAACATTTAAAAGCATAAAAGGACAGTTGATCTTTGCGAATTTTAGGATTATAGGGACATTTTTCTGGATATACATGGAAACAAAAATTATAACTTAACCATGTAAGCAAAAACTACAATTGTAAACATGTTTGCACACCAAAAAAAAAAAAAAAAAAAAAACAAAAAAATTGGGGTCAGTGTTTACCTTAGCTTTTATGCTGCTTAGGTGAGATGCAAGGGACAAACCTGCTGTGGTCCCACCGCTAAACCATAAACAAAAAAAAGAAAAAAAAAAGCATATCTTTTTAAAATTCCCTCACTCACATGAAAAAAAAGAATAACAACTTAAACCAAAATTGACAAACAAGCCTTAACTCAAACTTAACTTGAGATTAATCTTCAGTTGCAATAAATAAGAGGGGAGTTATGTATGTGGGAGCAAAGTGTCATAGTAATTATACAAGAAATGTATAAATATAAAAACTTACACCTTTTTTTACGATCATTTACAGTGGCATGTATAAATCCCACATATATATTCAATTAGGCTTATATTTTATTCTTATATTGGAATATATCACGAGTAACATACGACAAAAAGATGAATCGGCCTAGGTAATAACCATACAAAAAATAATAAGTTTTACACACAAATCATCTTTATTTCAACCACGATTCATTAAATAAAACGTCATAAATGGAGATGGAAGTAGAAACAATAATAGAAACCAACAGTAGAAACCCAAAATACCCAATTTTTTCAATTATAAGCCTTAAAAGATCTAAAGCCTAAGAAAGAAAACCGATTGATTTGATTCCGGATCTCAAGTGTCTCTTGCGAATGCCTTAACCCAAAATGTCAACAAAATTTATGACCTTATAGAATACATAAGAGCAAAATAAAGGGTATTTCATCTGCCCCAAAGGAGAATTGAGGAGGATCCTAAAACAACTTTTAGTAGTAGTGCATTATTATAGACTTGGAGGGATAAACTGAGTACTGTATTTAACTCAATTTTTACTTTTTGGTGTTAATGATGAGAGAAATGTTCTTCACTCACCATGTTGCTCAAAAACCAACATCATATCAAGAGAAAATAAACATAAAACATCGATTTAAAATCAACATCCTATCGATAGAAAATCAACTTGTTACCAAAAAAAACGCCAACATCATTTTAAGAGAAAAAGAACATCATATCAACAAAAATGAAGTCCTAGAAATAAAAAAAAGACAAACATGTACCTTCCACATGCCATAACAATGTCATCGAATCCTGTCGCGCCACCTGTCTCGCCTTCCCTCAACTGCTCCTCCACCTCTCTAATTGCCTCCATATATCCCCTGGACCCCACAGGTCGATGATGTCATCCGTAAATAACTCTTCATAAGAGAAAATAACACCAATACAGGAAAACGCCTATAAAGTGTACAATGTAATATATATATGGACATATGTACGTACATATATACATATATATGAGTGTGTATACATTTATTGCCCATTTAAGGTTATGCTTTACAGTAAATTGTAGTATATAGTTTCACACACACATATATATGAGTGTGCACGTATTTTTTGCCCGTTTAAGATTATGGTTTACAGTGAATTTGTAGTATATATTTTCACACATATTCAAAAAAATCTACTTACCAACAACCGAGAGAGTTCGAACCTCCGACAGGAATAACATACGGACTCCGACCCTCGGCCCTCAGCTTTGCCTCCAGAATTTCCCCAAGCTTCTGAAAAATCGATAAAACTTTTCATCTTGAAACCTTTGAAACCTTTGAAATATATGAACATGAAACACGTAAACGTATTCGTTTCTTTGTGATTTATTCTCATTTGAACCTCAATTTACTTTGAGTACAAAATGTCCCATGACAGTTAAATTTCTTGAATCCCTCATCATAATTAGTGGTAAAAAAAAAACCAACCAACATGAACCAATATCCATTCATGGTCTCTTATTCCAAAGCTTCTTAATAAAAAACAAGATTTAGCAACAACGATGAAACAATTGTATGCGATAATGATGGACAATCACCATGTTTTTAGTATACCTTAATTTCTGATTGCGCATTAAGCTCCCTAATTCTTTTTCTAGCCTTTTACTTCACATACCAAAAACAAAATAGAGAAAACTCCTTCGGCAGTTTTATCCTCTATATTATAAAAAACGTAAGTTCATTTGAAAAAACCTAAGTTAATTTGAAAAAACGCAAGTTAATTTGAAAAAACGTAAGTTAATTTGAAAAAGCGTACCTGACTACCATGTAAAACATACTCCTCCTTAGAAACAAGACTGATATGAGCTCCTACCATGCGCTCCACCAAAAGATTTCCGACCAATCCAGGATCTTCGTTTAATAAAGCCTGCGACTCATATTACAAAAACCACTTAATAAACTCCCGAAACAAATAGCAAGTGGGATTGAATTAAAAAATCGTTTTGGTGTTTGAATAAGGCTCTCTCTCCCTCTCCCTCTCCCGTCCCCTCCCTCTCCACCCCCCTCCCTCCCTCTCCCTCTCCCTCCTTCCCTCTTAACCCACGATGGTGTACACCGGCGAGCTCCGCCAGAAGCTCCTCGACGACGGAGGGAGAGACTCTGCGGCACAAACGACAAAAAGAAGATCTCTGGTGGAGGCCTTCTGCGACTTCCTGGAAGCTTCCTTGAACCTTCTGGTGGTGCCCAGGGGGCGGTTCTTCCTGGAAGGAGCCTTCGCGCCAGTGGATGAAGGACACGTGGCAAAGGATCTGGTGGTCAGAGGGACACTGCAAGCGAAAAACAAAAACAGAAAACAGAAGTTCGGAAAAAAGAAATGGAAAGAAAGATTACAAAGTTGCAATAGATACATAAACTTCCCTACAAGTAAACCCTCTCCTCTTTCTCTCTCTCTCTCCCCCCCCTCCCCTCCCTCTCCCTCTCCCTCCCCTTATTTGTTCGTAGAATGAGGTACGTGTCAAGACCGGCATATCTTGCTGCCACAGCCGTTGCCCGGCAATGATTGCTTTGTATTCCGCCGATTGTAATCACACAATCTGCGTTTTTTTCTTTTGCAGCAGCTACCAAAAACTCCAATTTTCGTACTTTGTTTCCACTCAATTGCATTCCTGTCAAGTCATCTCGCTGCCAAATGGACATAACAACGTCACAACATGACATAACAAAGTCACAAAATGACTTAATAAAGTCACAAAATGACAATTCAGGAGTTTCTTGTGTGCCTCTATGAGACAGTGCCCATACATGACAAAATCGGAATGAGTATCCACGAAGAAAGTGGAAAAAAACTCGGAACTTGCGAATTATTTTCCACTCAATTACATTGAGTTGTCTCTCTCAAATTGACATAACAATGTTACAAATGACAATTCAGAATGGGTATCTTGTGTGATTCTATGAGACAGTGCTCATACATGACTTCCTTCTTGCTTTTCTTTCTTTTTTTCTTCCTTTACTTTTTTTTCTTTCTTCCTTCTCTTTCTTCCTTTCTTGCATTTCTTTCTTTCTTCCTTTTCTTTCTTTCTTTCTTTATTCCTTTCTTCCTTTCTTCCTCTACTCGGAAAGAAACTCTAACTTGCGAACTTTTCCACTCAATTCCATTGAGTTGCCTCTCTCAAATTGACGTAACAATGTTACAAATGACAATTTAGAATGAGTATCTTGTGTGACTATATCAACACAAACTTCAAAGACAGTAAACAGCAAATTTGGAAAGAGTTATCCACTAGGAAAGTGGAAAATGGATCCCAAAGCAGTACCATGATTTTTTTTTAGGATATGAAGAACAAACTAAACGTTATAAGAAAATATGGATAGAGAGAGGGTGACGAAAAGAGAAAGCAAGAGAGAGGAAGGGAGGGCAGGAGGGACAGGTAAAGAAACAAATAGACAATAAATTTTAGAGGTAAGGATTTGGAAACAGCAATGGCTAGTTTTACCAAGCAAAAAATTGCCAGAAATAATGTGGATATAAGTGCACTTAATAGTTAAACTAATTTCAGTGAAACGAGAACTTTTATGTGTGATTGGAATTAGAAACTCAGGTCAGGTCAGCCGATTGGGATATGAAAAGAGAGAGATTTCAGAATTTTCTTTTAATGAACGTACTTAGGATCTAGAACAGCACCCAAAATGGCGTGACATTCCATTCTCATTACCCAATGACAAGTTGAGAAATTATTTTTGTATCCAATCAATAACAAGAAATGACACGAACAGCATCATGAAACAGAAGAAAAAGCGAAAAAAAAATTGTTGTATTCAATCAATAAGAAGAAATGAAACAAACACCATTTTGAAACAGATGTAAAGCTAGAGAAATTCTCATTCACAATAAAAGATATGAATTATGAAACAGCAGTACAAGTTTGTCTGCATTGAAACATAGGTAATCCAAACAACACAATCTCTTACCTTAATGTACACTTGTGTTCCGGAAGGTAGGCCAGGCAAATTCCATTTGTGAATTGGTGTTGGGAACTGCAACAATAAAAAAAAATTCAAAGAAAAAAATTCGTTAAACATGCAGAAACATTTGCAAGTTCAAGGAAATAAGCGACAACTGCTGAAAAATCATTCATGTCCAATGTTTTTTATTTTGAAAAATAGGAAAAATGTGACAGAACTGTAATGATACATATATAAAAAAAAAAAAAATGGAATCGTGAGAGAGAAAATGGAACCTACGACCAAACATAAGATGTGCTTTGCCAGTTCTGTCGTCAGCACACAAAATGCATACAGCAAAACTGTACGGACACATTCATAAAAATCATGAATCGACACACACAAGATCATATTGCAATACAATGCTGTCAATATATATATGTCTAGATGTTGTTATCCAATATTATAATCACAAACACATAAAAATCCTAAATGCATAAAACCATCACGATACATCATAATAAATCATAAACATTCAGAAAGCAAAATCCATCCGTCCTAACAATTTTCCCTGCTCTAATTTCCCTCTCTTTTGTGGTTCAGCTTTTTCTAAATGCTCCTCAATATGAAACATAATTCAAATGTGCGAAAACAATTGTAAAGTAAACAAATGTAATATACAATTGTAAAAGTATTATACTGCAGTATACTGTATTATACAGTACGATTGAACTATGATACAAAAACTGGAGAGCTCACATGGCCCAAGCAGAAGAGCTCCTTAGGAATATCAGGCAAAGTAGAAGCCCAGGGAGGAGGATCGTACGGACGGAGAGCAAGCATCTCTCTCGTGGCGGCCGCCATGGATTTCTCATGCTGGACTTCCTTGTCAGCCAAACTGCTCTCAGCCATGGCCGCCTTTACAAAATTAAGTTTTATATTCTTTTCAGGAATTGAAAAAATGTTACTTAAACCTGAGAAACGCCTCTCAGAGTGTTTTCCAGACTTTATCAAGAAAGAAAAGTTTCTGAAAAGAAAAAATCTCTGGAAAGTACTCTTTTTCTCACAAGTAGAGAGGTGAAAAGAAGCACTGTATTTTGGCAGATACGTAAACGACGTCGTCAGAGGTACGGAGCGACCTTTAAGTGCCACGTGGCAGCTGTGTGCTGGCTGAAAGCTAGCAGCCATGGCTCATTTCAGGGTAAGACCTTTTCCGAAGTTTCAGTGTAACTTCCAGCTGCAATGTATGCAAAAATTGACGTCCGTACAGTACCCTCTACGAAAGGAGCGTAGGCAAAAACAAAACTGAGACGGTACGATTAGTGAATGCCGTACATATATTGAACGTTACCGTACGACTATAATTTCATTTGCTTTCATGTGCGTCCGCCAGGTGGCTTACATTTCGAAATTCGAAACCCTGAGTACAGTACAGTGTGTACACCATGATTTCGACACTTACAAACATTTTTTTTACGTACACACTTGTCCTGTTTTCACATGGCGACCACCAATCGGAAGGTGGTAATCTTGGCTTTTAATCGCAGCCGTCAAATCCATAAACGAACATGCGTGTACGAGAAAAGATGGTTTAAGCGGAAAAAAAACGTTATCAACCATGGCGATAAAAAGTGTAGTGGATATAATCCAATTTTGAATGATACATAGCAAAAATTCAAGTTCGACAGGATGGAGGGTCGGCTGTACAGCCAACCCTATTGGTGGTTCCAACAATTATGTCGACCATATGTCTTGATGTCCATACGGCGCGTGGCGGCAGCCGCCACGCGTGGCATATTAGCCATCCGACCCTTTTAATATATATTCATGCTTCTATCTGTTCTTTATACTTGTTCGCCTTGCTTTGCTGTACCTTTTCTCACGAGGAACAATGTGGGAGAAAGAAAATGGAACTAAAGTACCAATGTAAATGTTATAAAAAGTTAAAAACCCTAAAAATAAAATATACAATATAGCATTCAATAAAAATTACGTTTAAAGTATGGAAGTTTGGAGAGATTTTGAGTTTTGATTTTTGAAGTTAAAGTAGGAACACTTATGGAGTGAACTCGTAATATTTTCGTATTTAAAAATTTTATCGATAAATACGTGTATAGAGTACGAGCTAAAAACGAACAAAAAGTTTTCAATGCCTTCGAAATAAATGTGAAAAGTGAAAACGTTAACATGACAGCATATAATGTTTCCGTACCCGACAAAAAAAGTTGAGCAGCGCCCGTGTAACTATATAACTGTACGGATTAAGGGCGGCCATTCAAAGGCTTAACAGTCACCTCAAAAACGCCAACCAGACAACGCTAACACATGGAAACGCAACAATTTATAAACTCCTAAAAACGCGCTCTACGAAACGCGAAACCTGGTAGCACGTAAAAGCGTAAATTGAGGACAACGCGGAAAAGTTCCCGCGGACTTTTCCCTCCGCGAAACTACACCATGTATCGATATTAGGGTTTGAATTTTTCGCCACTCAAAACATCTTTTCTCCGTACACACTTGTCGTATTATGGATCTGATGATTGGAATCGAAAGGTAAGATTCGCAGCTTCCGATTGGCGGTCTCAAATTGAAAATAGAACAAGTGTGTACGGAGAAAAGAAGTTTTTAGTGACGAAAAAAGTAGTGTTGTGTATCGGTAAAAAACTTATCGCGATAACACCGATACCGATAGTTATCGGTTATCGAACGGTCAGATCTTCCGATATATCGGTCTGGGACCAACAAATTCCATATCGGCGATAACTTAAAAAATATATAGTATGCGTACAATAGTACTTTATAACATACTGTATTATTTTATTGATTTTATATAGCGTGGCATGCCACGTATAAAAACCTGTTCCGTCACAGTTTAACTGCATTTTATTACGGTAAACGCGGCACATAAACGTTGGCCGGTTAACTGAACAAAAATTTTACGGCGACGTACGGAAATTTACTAAAAAATTGGTGAACATGGAACTGGAAAAGGACGGCGGACACAAAAGT
>JBBHKE010001608.1:0-12368 GCA_037447655.1 Zygnema cylindricum
CTCCTTCACAGCCGCCGCCGTTATCCCTCCGTAGAACCCTGCCGTACTGACTGCCAGCATACGACAAACCGAGGGAGGCTTTCCGTACATCTGTACTTTCTCAAATAGGGTTTGAGTGAGGCGGAGGCAGTACGCCGCTTCGGGGGATCTTCTGGGAAAGGGAAGCCGCCATGGTAGCATGGGGAGAAGGGAGAGGGAGGGAGGGAGGGAGGGAGGGAGGGAGGGAGGGAGAGAGTGAGGGGAAGGATAAGGAAGGATAAGGAAACAGTTTTTTATTATTATTTTTGTTTCCTGCTTTTTTGTAATTTTTTTGCTTCTTTTTTGGCTTAGGAAGGTGTGGAGGGAGGAGGAGGAGGAGGAGGGAGGAGTTTATAGTATCGGCGTAGCGCGATTCGAGGTTATGTTTTTTACCGTCATGTAAAACAGCTTCACTCCGGGGACACGCGTCCGATTATCATTAGAGAGATTTTATCCAGCAGGTCATAATTCTACCTTCCATTGCAGCCGTCAGATTTGTAATATGACACGTGTGCACGGAGAATAATAGGTTTAAGAAAGATTACGGAACTACACCGTGTATCGCTATTAGTGTTGGTCGCTAATTGAGGTACCCTGTTTTTAGGCAAATTCTCCGTGGTTAGACGTTTCTAAATGTTCCTAACGTTGTTAGGGTGTTCCATAAAATGGTTATGACTCTATAGTGCCATCGTAATGGTAGGTGTACGGTCTGTCAGAGCTGCCTTTTTGTACTTTTGGAAAAGTACGAAAAGATATTACGCTGTCGTAATCGCGTATGTTGTAAATTTTTCCGGCATTCACGGATGTCAAAAAAACGCGACGGCGTACGATTTGAACAATTTCGTACATGCACATATTGTAGTGTGGAGATATTCTGAACCGAAGTTTTTTACAAGGCAGTTTGCAAAATTAGAGTGTACGAAAAATTAGAATAAAAGTTATTTCCAAAAAAGACGACATTCCCAATTAGCGTAAATAACGCTAATTGTTTCATTACGCTATCTATTTCATTACGCTAATAGCGATTCACGGTGTAGTGTTAATGTTTTTGTCGTCGCTTAAAACATCTTTTCTCCGTACACACTTGTAGATTTTCAATTTGAGGCCGCCAATCGGAAGCTGAGAATCTTACGTTTCGATCTTGACCGTCGGATCCACAATCCGACAAGTGTGTACGGAGAAAAGATGTTTTAAGCGACGAAAAAAACATTAACCCTAATAGCGATTCACGGTGTAGAGGATGTGTTGATGATTTCGTGACCAGGGTCAAAGTTCAAACTCACTAGATCCTGTTTGAAAAGTGCGGATATTTCGTACGGTTACTGTATTAAATCAATTTACTGTGCGAGAGGTTTCGTGGGTACATTCTGTGCGGGAATTTTGTGTGAATGAAATTCTTAAACTGTTAAACATGAAAGAAACTCGCACGATATCTGGACTTCGCACTGAATGTCCGCAAATTCGTTCATTTCGTACGGCGGATAGTTGTTCAAATCGCATATTACGCACGAAACGGAAAAGAAGTTAAAATTCGCACGAATTGAACAACTACACCGTGTATCGCTATTAGCGTTTTAACATTTTTTCGCCGCTTTAAAACGTCTTTCCTCCGTACACACCTGTCCGATTTTAGATCTGACGGTTGAGATTGAAAGGTATAATTCCCAGCTTCCGATTGGCGGTAGCAAATTAGAAATCGGACAAGTGTGTACGGAGAAAAGATGTTTTAAATGGCAAAAATAACATTAACACTAATAGCGATTCGCGGTGTACTGTATGTGTCAATCCTGTCGAAGACTAATATCCTATTCTTCTCATTGTTTCATATCTTCATTATTGCATCTATCTTTCTAAACTTTTTGTCCTTTTCTCTTTTTTTTTTTTTTTTTAGGGTTTCTTAACACATCTCTTGTATCGCGAATGGATTTTTAGGGTTTTCAACCTAACCTTTCGTATTCACAAATGTGTTTTTTTAGGGCGTTTAAGAATTTCTTAGGGTTTTAAAGATTTTTTTAGGGTTTCTGTACAAAAATATCTCGCATTTTACAAATGCACTTAGGAAACCCTAGTTTAGGAAATCCTAATTTAGTAAACCCTAATTTTTTAAATGGCCGGATTTGTCAAAAAAATGTTCGGCAAAGTTTTCGGAGGGAGGAAAGAGACGGAAAATGAGGACGAAGATAGGAAAGAGGGCCAGAAAAGGACAAAAACGGAGGAGACAGAAAACGACATTTCCGGTTTCCGTACAAGAAAAGTTGTACGGAAACCGATTACGGAACTGCCGCATGTTCCCGTCGTGAGAGAGGTAGATGGGGAACAAGGAGGAGTCCAGGTCAGCATTTTTATCCTCCCCCTTTCTCCCCCTTCTTTCTTGTCTTTTCTGTACCTTGCAAGCTTTTTTGTCTTAGTCGGTTGTATTTTTTGCTTTTTTGTCCTTTTGTGCAGATTTTTGTCCTTGTGTTTTTTTTCTTCTGTCCTTTTAAGACTTTCTTGTCACCGTTTGTTCTTTTGTCCCTTTCTGTTTTTGGTATGGAAGTATTTCCCCCCTTCCCTTTTTTTTTTTCTTTTGTCGTTTTCTGTCTCTAGGTCTATTCCTTGTTTATTTTCCTTTTCTTTGTCATTTTGTGTAAAATGAAGGAAAGGGACATAAAAAATACAAAGTAAACAAAAGGATTTTTTAGGATAATTAACTTGATATTCCGGAAACATTTTGGGATCCTACTCCATTTAACTGTTTACCGTATTTATATGGATCAATCGTATATATAGATGCCCATTTTTTGAAACCACATACACACATACATTAAGTAATGTGGACTTTGTTTGAAGCATGGGAGAAAAATTATGGTAAGTACACCACCCATAGCTATTAGAGTTAGTGACTTGTTAGCGCTAACACTTCAATAGAATTAACTACACTAAACTATGTTTTGCAACGTAACATTACAGAGAACAAAAAAACAAAACAAGCACATTTTGCTACTTGGCTTTTTATGGCCCTCTTACGTTATAGGGTTATCAGCACTAATGTATGATTTTGGGTCAAGGAACAATTCCTGGAATCAGCGTGATTAACTCTAATATTGGTGGGCGGTGTAGAGAGTCATTCATGTAGACAATTAATGCATCACACCGTGTATAGCTATTAGTTTTAGCATTTTTTTCATTTTCTATATTTACTTTTCTCCGTGCACACTCGTCTGATTTTTGTTGAGGGAAAGCCAATCGGAAGGTACGAATTTTTTCTTTCCATTGCATTTTCCAAAAATAATCCAACAAGAGTGTGCGGAGAATAATGAGTTTAGACTTTGAAGACCCAAAAAACATCAACTTTTATTGCCATATGTAGTTTCACTCTGAATTTAGTAGTATACTGTGTATCATTATTAACGTCAATGACACTCCAGGTTTGACCCCTCGAACCTAAAATAGTATCAATGGCACTGATTGTTTTTTTCTTAATGCTAATAATTTAAACGTTTTAAAATCAGCCACGCCTTTTACAACTGAATTAAAATTAGAACACTGATGTAAACACCTTGCTTCTAAATTATTTTCTTCAATAACAACTCACGGTGCACTGTCCACATTATTCCATGTGTAGCCTGTATGGCCAACAGGTTTATTCACATCTTTCTCTTACCTTCTTTATGTCCCACATTATTTTATGTGTGGGCCTTAGAAATGGTATGTAGAGCAACTTGTCGCTTATACTTCAGTCCAAAAGTGCAATGATATGATTAATTCTCAGTCAAAACGTTTTATTGTGCCGGTTAAAATTCGAATAGTAGGATTATTGCGAGTCGAGGTGACATGTAGAATGCAAAAAGGATAACGATAACGATAATCGTAAAGGCAAACATTTTTATTTGAACTGTTCAAAAAAGAGAGAAAATGCCTAGTTTCTGTTTCGGTAAACAATCACTTTTTGGTTCAATTAAGAACTTGGTTTTTAGAATATGTAAATGTAGGGGTTTAACAGAAATCGGCAGAGTCCCATGCATGCATTGCGGCAAAATAATAAACCAGAATTATAAACCCTAATATTTTGATGCGATCTAAAAAGTTGCCGGTATCGAGAACCTGAAATTCATGAATGTTAAATCACGTATGAAATATGGTGAACAGGAAAACGGACTGTTATGGGTGCTTGTTTTTTTGACAGAAAAGTACACTTTTGGTCGAAAGTGTTTCTGACAGAAAATGACAGAAACGCTTATCTCGAATGTCTCTTTTCTGGCTATGGCTGCTTTCTGAGCTTGTAAAAACATAGTTTATGTTTTATTTTATGTACAAAACAATTTGAACTGAGCTTAATGTTTGCGAGAACACAGGTTTCATGGTACATATTTGTAACCTCACTATTCTGTGTACAGTTGTGAAAGGCATTTGTTGACACCCCTCCCCCCAAACATAATTTAGCGCTAATAACTATTTTCTTCTGAATGGTAATTTAGTAAGCTGTTGGAAATTGTCCACGTCGCTCTTACCTGGAATAGAATTAATAGCCCTAAAATAAACTCACACTGTACATTTCTTGTTGTGAATGATATTCGTGAAATTAGTAAATTCCGTACTAATCGTGGTAAACAATCCAAAGAGTAGGTTCCAGATCTTCATTTTCACCTGATCTTTCTTTAGATGATTGATACACTCTGAATCGTTATTAGTGTTAATAATACTAATTTGTCCCGGTTTTTTTGGCCCTCTAAACACAAAATAGCATCATTAATGTTAACTATTTTTCTTCTTAATGCTAATCCATTTTCCCATCACTATCGTCCACATCATTTGGACCGGAAACATAAGTATTAATTCTAAAACAGTCCTCGTACTAAAAGTTTCTTAACGCTAACAGCCATTCACGGTGTACTATCCGCACGTTATTTCTCAGACATCAAATATTTGGTCCATTGAAGTGTTTTCTGTCCACACTAGTTTTGGTGGAAGGTGTCGCTGTGAGGGAACGGCCTCTAATCCTCCGTTCTAAAAAAGCCTTTTTTTCTTTTCCTGATTATTTCTGAATTATAGGTTTTCTTAACTTATAATTGTAAAGTTGCGATTGTTAATTAGATTGTTGATGTACTTTTAAAATTCATCGTTTTGAGGTTTATGAAAGTTTTTTTTTTTTTTGGAAAGGTATTGGTCCTCACTAAAATTGAAGATCGTAACTTACAAAGATTAAAACAATATTGTTTATTTTCATGTTTACTTCTCACTGTTTGTAAAACTTGTCTTCCTTTCTCTGTTCTCCGTTCTCTGTGTTTGTACAGTTACATTTCCCTCTTTTCTGATCGTACAATTCCTCTTTCTGCTTTTTGTTTGCTGTTTTCCGTTCTCCGTTCTCACTGTTTTTTACAGTTAAATTTTCTGTTTCCTGTTTTCCTTCAGTTGTAGCCGCTTTTAGCTTGAGTTTCATTTGAAAACGTTTTCTGGGACTTAGTAAATCATAGTTTAAAAGATTGATCTCCATTTGGTCTAAAATGGTTTTCTCCCTTCTTTTCTCTCCCTTTTTAATCTCCCCTTTTTCTCTCTGGGTCATCCATCAGAGTCTAAAATGTACTCGAACCGACTTAAAACTGGACTGGTCTTTACTTTCTCCTCTTTATTTTTTTTTTCCTCTCCCTTTTATCTCTCCCATTTTACCCTACTTTTTCCTCTTTCCCAGGGTTTAACATGGTACTCGGATCGACTTAAGATGGACGACGACGACGATGTCGCCGAGGAATTTTTTCACGAAGTATTTCCAAATGAATATAATGAACCAATGAGAGAAAAGAGATCTCCTTCTTTAGAAATTGTGAGGGATAGTAGAGGCCTTCGTACGGTAAGGCCGGACGGACCAATGAGAATCGAGGACGGAAATGTCCACCAATCGGTGGAGGCTGTAAGGAGGCAAACCAATCAATGATACCTGTCATGAATTAATGACGAATTTAAAACGAATTCACGAATTGTTAATGGGTTTTGAGGGAAAGAAGGAGAGAGGCGCGACTATACATGATAGCGGAGGATGTTCTTCTTAAGATCATGGAGTGCGATACATGTGGCAAGAGTGAGTACGTAAAATTTGCGGGTTAGAAAAATTTTGGGTTAGAAATTTTTTGGGTTGTCATAGAAATGTCAGAGTAGTAAGAATGGGAAAGTTTTGGACAAGAAAGTTCCTCCTGTGGTAGGGAAAACGAGTGACTCTTTGAAAGATAAAAAAATGAAGATGGCTGTCCTTACCTTAATGTAAATTTCCTTTTTTTTTTTTAGGATAGAAGTTTTCCTGAAAATTCAGGATACTTCCCCCGCGCATAATGTGATGAGACATTCGCTTGTCATATATATCTCTCTCTCTCTCTCTCCCTCTCCCTCTCCCTCTCCCTCTCCCTCCCCCTTTTCCCATCCAATGATCGCTTGCTCGAGCTGTTCCGTGACCCTTGTCTCCATACCAATCACCCAAAAAAAACCCTAATAAACTCTAAAACAACCCTAAAAAACCCTACCGAAACCCTATAAAGAAAACCAATCGCTTCTCCGCTTCGTACCCCTTTGTGAAATCCCTTCTTTTAAGGCATTGCCCTTCCATCCGATGTCCTGTTTCGATCTGGAATCCATCATTTCGGATGTCAACCGAAAATCCTGCAAATTCTCCCTTCCTTCCTACGCTGTCCTGATTTTATCCTCCCTTAAGGCCATTCCACCCGATACGCCAGATTTCTCCTCTTATGGATCAGCTTGGCAATCGGGCTTAATTAGTTATCGAGCCCACGGTGGGTTGCGCCCAATTACCAATTTGGGGTCATATAGGCGCTTTGGAAGGGACAAGAGTCACAATAGGAGAGCCAAAAAACCATCGGGTGGGGGAGGTAAAATATTGCCGAATGAAGGGGGTATGACACTGTGGGGATGGAGTCACAAGGTCCTAGAGGCCGAAACTTTCTCTCCATGTCGCGGTTAATGAAGCACGTAGTGAAGCTCAGGGCTCGGCATTACCTTTCGCACACTCCAAGGGAATTGATTGCAAGTCATAGGTGTAATTTCGAACTCGCTAATACAACTTCCTTGATGTGAAAGCATTTAATGGATTGGTCTCCACATCCTCTTTTTCCATGACTCTCCCATTGTTTAGTAATTGCTCTATTGTGGTTATACCTCTAGAAAAGTTCATCAATAGACTCGTTAGACTTCATCTTAGATTGCATAAAATCCAAGAATAGACATCGACTCTTGTTCAGAATACCCTTTTTGAATTTGTTTTCAAGAGCTTTCCTTTAAAAAAGTCGTACTTTGAGCCAAAAATTGAGTTAAAAATTGATTGTGGATAGATGACGTACGTGACTGCATTAACCCTGTAGTTGTCGCAAGATTCTTCCTCTTCCAAAACCTTCTTGCTTTACGATCCGTAACTGACATCCGTTACTCTCCAATCCCCACTTTCCATAGATAACGCAGCACCAACTGAGCACGTATTGTTTCCTTCCAGTTCGACTACTTCATTTCGTTTAAAAGGGCGATCTTCTTGAGAATCTCGAGGGTTTGCTCATCATCACTTCCTTCATTATGGTTTGAATCCTCATCGCAACCTCTTTTCCCTTTCAAATTTGCGCCTCTTAGCCTCATCGTGATCATCATCGCCATCGTTATTACCTCCACCGAGACCGTGATCCTAGTCATCAGCACTTGTGCATTGTTGTTACTTACGTTTCCTCCGAACAAACCCTCCATATGAGCTTTCTTCCCTTAGCTTGCCCAAGTAAGCATCAAGCCACCCGGATCTGGACTTCACAACACAGATATCACATAGAATCTGTCAGCGTAGATAGGGTCTTTAAAGATTTATGGCTCTTCCAACTAAATCCCTCCAATGTCCTAGGAACTTCCCTCCCTTGAAACCCATGGTGTCCCTTAGCGTGAGCCGGAAGTTAGAATGTGGGTTAATGTTCCCTTTTCCCTATTACTCTGCATTTGTTATTCTAAGTGAAGATTGATCTACAAGTCGACTCATCAACACACTTCAACAATACATCCGAAAAACATATGTAACACCTATAACAAAGCAATGATGAAGGAGACACGAAAAAAGAATGATATGAGTTTAAAGTCCTTGGCATGGAAACAAAACTTCAAAGTTTTCTTGCAGTCTTTTGCTACTTCTCCTCCCCCCTTCAAAATCTGAGGCCGGAATAGATGGTTCTCGTGGATTCTTTCGAACAAACTCGGCTTCTCCCCTATCCCTTGATTCCGAATCAATTTCCATCACGTCTTCCGCTTCCGGTAGAGTTGTCACTGGAGTTTCCACAGCCGAGTCCTTTTCGGTCTGATTTGTACCTGCAAGAATGTCATCTTCTCTAAAACCTAGATAGTTAGGAAGCTCAAAGTCATCGGAATTTTCTGACTCAAATCTGATTTTTACTGACTTTGTATATTTGAAGGGATCCACAGACTTTCCTTCATCCATAACTACTAGATGCTTTACTAAGATTATATCTTCCCTTTTTAGATCATAAACTCTATATCCTTTAACATCCTCATCATATCGTAATAAGTATCTCGGTTTTCCTTTAGGATCTAGCTTCCAATTGGACCAATCTGTATCTAGACTGAATACTTGACTGCCGAAAACCTTTAAGTGAGATATGTCTGGTTTCCGGCCTGTCCATCTCTCATAAGGTGTTTGATCTTTTATAGCTGAAGTAAGAACTCTATTTTTGAGGTAATTAGCACAGTTCATTGCTTCTGCCCAAACATTTTTCCTATCTTCTTATCTAACAACATACTTCTAGCATATCACTTAGTGTTCTATTTAACCTTTCAGATACCCCATTCTGTTCCGGGTTTTGTGGAACTGTCTTTTGGTGTTGGACTCCATCTTCTCACATAAAATCCACAAACTGGTTAGAAGTATACTCCCCACCATTCTCACTCCTTACTCTCTTGATTCGAGTTTCATGGAGTTTTTCACTTTATGCTTTATATTGTCTAAAGCAATCTTGAGCTTTTGACTTGTTTTTCAAAAAATACACCCGGGAATACCGAGACCAATCATCAGTGATAGTCATCATAAATCTCTTCCCCCTTGGTGAGGGCACTTTAGCCGGTCCCCAAATATATGTGTGTACTAGATCTAGAATTTTTTCTCCCTTATAGGTGGCTGTTTTAGGAAAGGGTAATCTCTGTGTTTTACCTTTAGCACATCCACTACAATCACTTATATTATCACTCTCACTGAACTTAATCCTTTCCACCACTCCCATCTTTTTCATCTCTCTTAACTTGTCTAGATTCACATGCCCTAGCCTCTTATGCCACATCATAATATCATGAACACCACCATAATAAAATATCTTCGTTTAATTACTTAAAACCAGCCTAAACATCCCATGGCTACCTTTCTCAGCAATGAAATAGACATCCTCCTCAAAACTAGCATTAAAGACTCCTTCTTTAGAGCAAGTAAAAAAACCCTTATCATCTAATACAGATGTAGAGATGAGGTTTTTGTTCAGCTCCGGAATAAACAATACATCGAAGAATGTTACTATGGATGTCTTTCCTTCTACTAACACTTTCAGATCTACCGATCCTACAAGAGTAGCAGTGACTATCCTCCCATCCTCGTACTCTATCTCTACGGTGGGAATCTTTTTTATCTTAGTGAATAGGTGCTTATCCTTACATATGTGCATGGAGGTACCAGAATCTACAATCCATCCTGCTTGACCTTTCAATCCACCGTAAGCACATTTCTGCCTTCGTGGAATTTCGACATCGTTTTTCGCATCCAACTCCTTATCCAATAGAAGCTCATCGTCCTCGTCTTCAGAGTCCGCCTCATGTACCAGTGTCACAAATGCCTCTTTCTTTCCTCTCGAGGTTCCATCGGCCTGCCCCTCTTTTAACCGAAGCTCAGTTAGCTTGTTGCACTCTTCTATATAGTGCCCCAGTTTCTTACAGAAATGACATAAACCTTTGGGAGTCCTTGGTCCGAACTCGTCGGTCTGATTTTTCTGCTCCTCCCTCCATAGTTTCCGACTGGTTTCCGAGACTCCTTGTTCCTCCAATTGGTCGAAGTTGCCAAGGCTTGCCCACTCTTTCCTACCTTTCGGATCTCAATCGTATTCACCCGAACGAGAATCATCCCTACCATTGAGTTTCATATCCACCTTGAGTCCGGCAAGTCCTGCACACGGTTGACTATGTTCTCGAACTCATGGGGTAACTTCATTAGTAAACAGTTAACCTTTTGTTTTTCACTAAAAACTTTTCCCGCATTTTGTAGCTCCATGAAGAGTGTAGAATGCTCATTGCAAAAATCCAACATCTTCCCCCCTTTGTATACCTACTCGTTAACTTTCTGATCAGCCAACTGTTGTTTCTGAATTGTACCACTTCGGTACATCTCTATGAGAGCCATCCAAAGATCGGATGCCCTTTCTACCTGTAAATGAGGGCATACAAGCCCTTAAGTAAGATGGCGGAAGATGAAGTGCTTTGCCGCCATATTGTTGAAGTCCCAAGTATCAGTATCATTCTCCTCGTTCCTTGGAATAGGTGACATAAATGCTGAACCAGTTGCTATTAGTGAGGTCGTCTCCTTCTCCGTTGCTTTGTCCACCACCTCTCCTACCTTTGTCTCCTCCGTTGAAGATGGATCCGCTTTCCTTGTGAATATGCTTCCTCCAAACACTGGAGAGACTCCAAGACTTGATGGACGCCCCACTCGTCCACTCACTATCCCCCAAAACCTTTTCTCGCATAGAGCTCCTATCATCATACTTTCCCAGTATATGAAGCTAGTTCCATTAAAGATGGGTACCCTAGAGGGTGGGCCCATAACCTGAAACTCTGAGACCTCCATAAGTCCTCAGAGTGGACAACTTCCAAGAAGCCTCTAGGAAAACCTTGACCCCTTTGTATTTCAGCAAGAATAACTGCCACCCTAGCAAACAAAAACTCTAACCACCTTCACCCCTGTGAAGGCAAGACTCTAGTGAGTCGATAGCAAAAAGAATCTCTGAATTTGCTCTCATTAGCAGTAAGTTATGGAGGGTCAAAGATGACCTTTTGTATAGAAGCTCTCTGGGAGAGAGGGTCCAATCTACCAATTTTTTCTAAGTCCTATCTCTCTCACAGACTCTACCTTCTGATGTACGGAGCCAATCATATTACACTTCCGTACACAATAGTACAGCTGCCGATGTACTTTCTGTACGGATATTGTACGACATGGCCTAAAATTTGACACATGTCATATCCGGATTCGGTCCCGTATCCCGGAGATGCCGTGATCCAACGCAATTTCGCCACGTGTCATCCGATGTGGCGATGACCACAAACCGTCGAGATTCTCTTCCGCGATCTCGGCTTTCTTCTCGGACGTCCGATTGAATGTAGATTTCAATCAGAACCATTATAAATACTGTTGTATTTTTGAAAGCTTTCAGAGCAGCACAGCAGCGCAGCAACTATACAGACAGAGCAGCGCAGCTGCTATACAGCAGAGCAGCGCAGCAGCGAAGCTGCAACACAGACAGGACAACGCAACCACGATTATATTTCATATGGTCCGTACGGACAACGCAGCGTCTGATATTGTTAATGTGATTTTGTACAGATAGAGCAACTGCAATAGATACGATTCTAGTAAACTTAGTGGGTTACTCAGTGGTAACTTAGTGGGTAACTCACTGGTAGCTTAGTGATAGCTCAGTGTTAGTTAAGTGATAGCTTAGTGGTAGCTTGACAAATTAGTGGTAGCTTGGTGGTTTGACGTATCTCTCAGTACATTGGTATTGCCAATGCAACACAAGTATAAGACTTAGGACTCATAACATATAATGTATCCAGACTTCCAAGCAGTAAAACTGCAGACAGTTTTTGGGAAGCTTTTGAGTATTATATCTTGAGTGTTGTTGGGTCAATTGTGCTGAAACTTTGGGAGTTGTCAGTGTTTATGATACTCTATATTCTGATAGAGTTTTGTGAGGTTTGGATGCTTGTATAAGAATTGGTGTGCACTTAAGAACAGCTGGTTGGTAGGATTTTTGATAGCTTCTAAGAGTGTATCATGTCTACTTCTACTACTACTGCTGCTCCTCCACATGCACCGGTGGTTGTAGAACAACAGGTTATGGGCCTGTCATCAAGAATTCCTATCTTTTCCGAGGATAAGTATGTAAACTGGGCGGATATGGTAGAGACACATTTTGAAAATGTCAATCTTTTGGATATATTAGATGGTTCTTTGGATGAATCTGATCCGTCATGGTCTAAGAAAAATACGCAGGCTCGTTCTATTTTGAAATTTTGTATATCTGAGGACTTAGCTATGTCTCGGATAAAAATGAAAAAAGCAATTGATA
>JBBHKE010001609.1:0-13939 GCA_037447655.1 Zygnema cylindricum
AGAAAAAAAAAAAAAAAAAAAAAAGGGAGTCCACTGGAACTCCGTACGGTAATAGACATGAAAAACGCGCATGGAGAGAAACCTGACGACCCAAAACGACAAAAAAAGATTGACTAAATCAGTCCTAAAAATTACAAACTTCTAAAAAAAACAGCTGAGACTTCAGATCTCCATACATATCGATACATATCGAACCAGCGAGTCAAAATACTTTGAGAACATCATTAGACTCCAACTGTCAAAGCGGTTTTAACGGAAATCCGAAAGCGACAAAATAGTCGAGCACTGGCATCATTTCGCGACCACTGTGACAGTTGTAACGCGAACTTGTTGAAGCGAAAACAACAAAAACAACGGAAGCCTTCAAAACGAGGAGAGGGTAGAAAATGGAGGATGTTAGGTTCTTTGCAAAACGGCGTCTCAGTTATGTTGAGCGCCGTAATATAAGCTATTTAGTTAGCGTGTGATTTGTGTGGCGTGAAGTGATTAGTTTAGTTTTTATATAGTTTGGTTTGATTTTGCGTGCGTAGTACTTTAGATTTTGTACGGCGATCGTATGTTTTGTTTGGTACTGTACTTTATGCTGTTTCGATAGTACCACAGCTTGATTGGTTTGTCTGCGTACTTTTGTACGACGAAAAGATAGATGTACTTGTTTGTTTCGTGTGAGGGAGTATTTTAGGACAATCGTTTTGGACAAGTTATCTTTGTAGGGAAAACTTGGTGAAATATGTTTGTCTTTGCCAGATGTCTTCTCCTTGCTGTCTCTTGCTTCCGCATCATATTCTATCTCTCTTCTATCCTTGTGTGTATGGATCCTTACAGAGGAGAGGGTAGAAAATGGAGGAGAGGGTAGAAAGTGGAGGAGAGGGTAGAAAAGGGAGGAGAGGGTAGAAAATGGAGGAGAGGGTAGAAAAGGGAGGAGAGGGTTGAAAATGGAGGAGAGAGGGACAAGGGAATAGAGAGGAGCATAGAGAGGTGAGAAAGTCGAAAGGAGAAAGTAATGAAATGAAAGGCAGAAGAAATGAGGAAGGGAGGGGAGAGAGAATGACAAAGGAGAGAGAGAAAAGGAAGAAAGAGAGAACGTAGAAAGGAGGAGGGGAGTTGCTTTGACAAAAAAAACAGAAAAGTATGGAAGGAAGGAATGGAGAGAATGAAAGAGGAAAACCAAAGCTTGAGAAAGGTTTAGAGCCACTCGTTTTTGACCACTTTCGGAGCGATGGTCTCTTATGTACATGCCACGTGGCATTTTTGAATTATAGTTTTTGTTTTGGCGGTGTGCATGTGGCAGTATTTCAGGGAGGGTGTTTCTAAAGTCACGTTGTATAGGGAGGCAGAGGGAAGTGAAACTGACGGTCTCTCTCTTTCTCTCCCTACATATCTGTGTCCGCGATTTTTTCCGTTGTAAATTTCTTGTTTCTCACTTTTTCACACCATTCTTCGTGTGTTCCCTCAGTAATGCAATTCATTCTGCTGCTTCATTCCACAAGTTTGGGGTGAGTACACATGTGAGGTTCAAGGGAAATGTGAGCCGGCCAACGTCCGAACCTGGTGTTAGATTTCCTTAAAATCCGGGATTCGGCATTTCCGTGAAATCCGGGATTCGGCATGTCCCATACTGGCAAAATTGAGCTGGGATTCGGCATTTCCGTGAAATTCAGGATAGGATTCGGTATTTCAATGAAATCCGGGATTCGGCATGTCCCATACTACGGAAAATTGAGCCGGGATTTGGCATTTCCGTAAAATCCGGGATTCGGCATGTCCAATACTGAAAATTTAGCCGGTCAAAGCTCGAACCTGAGACTTTTAACAACTGTCATCGTACTAACCACTGTGCCACCAGCTCGACGTAGGACTTGACGGGTGCGGCTTCGAGTATGGTATTACCATATTCTACCCCGTATTGAACCGGCTCTCACGTGCCAATCCAACACCTAGTACCTCTGAATAAAGCCTTCAGGGCCCTAACCGCTGCGCGACCAGCCCACATGTCCAACTTGGCGGATTCTTTCTTATTTATATTATTTATTATTCCAAGTTCTTTCTTATTTATTCCAATTGTGGGCATGACCGAATCCCGGTATTAAAGGTATTTCTTGCCTAAGTCAATGCGTTTCCATTTCTATGTTTTTGTATTGCACAAACGCCTATCTCACTCTAACATTCTATTTTCAAAACGGAGTATCTCATTTTCCCTCTCCGGCTTCTCACCGTTTCTCCTCTTTGTGTGGTCTCCGTCCCATTTTCGCTCCGTGCCGCACACTTTTTCTCATTTTCATTACAATTCCATACAAATCAGTGCAATTCTGTACAATTTTGTATAATTTCTAAATTCCCCACAATTCCAGACTCTCAATTTTCCACAATTTTCCAATTCATAACTTTCCGTACCAGCCTGATGTATAATTCTGTATAAGATTTCTTGCAACTCCCCACATGTTCACACCTTTCCCTGCAATCTCTGTCCAGTTACCAGTTCCATACCTTTCCCCGCCATGCTGTCCAATTCTGTACCATTCCCCACTACCCCGTTTCAATCCATACCAATCCATACAATTTCATATAATTCCATATAGTTCCATTCAACTCCGGACAATTTCCTTCGTTTCCCCACAATTTCCGCCAATTCCGTACAATTCTCTACAATCCTGTCCTACTCTGCGCAGTTCCATACATTTCCCCACCATTCCGTCTAATTCTCTACATTTTTAAAATTTTGTGCATTTCCGTACAACAGGAATTCCGTACCAAAGCTGGAGCATGTGCGTACGACCCCCTACTCACCTCTTCCTATGGAGACTTTGTGGCAGCCGGAAGACCCACCCCCTTTTTCAAAATAGGGGGGGATGTGGAGGCCATTATGATGTACGGACTAAAAATAAATAAGCAAACGAATGAAAGAATGTTCTTCTTGTTTAATTTATAAAAGGGGGAGAGAGATGGAGAGAGGGAGAGAGGGCGAGGGAGAGGGATGAGAGAGAGAGATAGGGAAGGGGAGAGTTAGAACGAGCTTAAGTATTGAAAATCAGTTTTTTTCCTTCATAGAAGGCGTACTTTAATTTACGAGGGTCTCAAGTTCACTTTCATGTGAACATGTGCATGCTGTAGACTAGCGACACATTTGTGACAGGTGTCATCATACGATTGAACCACAATGCATACGTATATTCTTCAGTGCAGGATGTCAAAGGCATTGAAACACATCATTCAAACATCTTCAATCGAACAATCCGTACATAAAGCAATTTCGGAGAGCAGAATAGACAGCTCTTAGACTTTAGTACTTTGTTGCTTTATTTATGAAAGTTCAAACATTTGTACTTTTACAATGGATTAATATAAAAGCTAAGAGCTTCTACCAATCTGTTTTTTTCTATCTCTCACGATTGCTACATTTCTCTCCCTATTCTACTTTCTTCTATCTCTACACTCTTGTGATAGTAGAAGGTAAGGGCATGGTGGGCAAAAGAGAGAGAAATTGGAGAATTTTGCCCAACTGTTGGCAAGATATATTGTCAAAAATAATCTCTGGCTCCCTTCCCACTCTTCTCTTTCTTTGCCTCTCTATTCCTCTCCCTCCCTCTCTCTTTCAGTTCCCTCCCCTCTCCGCCCTTTCTCCCCTAGCTCTCCATCCATCTCTCTGCCCTCTCATTCCCCTCTCAAAAAAATAATTGAATTGATTTTTATTTTTGAACGGTTTGAGTTATGTGCATTTTTTTATCTTAGATTTTATTCCTGTTATGAAATTTTACCAAAAAAAAAAAAGACATTCACAAATATATAATCGACAATATATGCCTTGTTGGTAGGTGAGGCCATTAATATGAAAAAAGAAAGTTGCAAAAAGAAAAAGGAAGGAGGGGGAGAGTGAGAGTGAGAGGGAGGGAAAGAGAGTGTGAAAAAAATATTTTTGCAAGAAGACAAATTTAAAGGCAAAATAAAAAAAACGAGAGATGAGAACAAATGAGAACAAGACAAAAGTGGTTTTGTTAAAGTGTTTCCTTGAAAGGGTCTATATAACATGTCATACAAGAAAAAGAACAAAAGAGAGAACCCTGAAGGAAAAACCTAAAATAGAGTGGATATAAAAAAGGTAACCGACTACTAAAGGATAGGCTGGTTGCCGTTTGACAAGACCCTCTCTCTCTCTCTCTTTCTCTCTCTCTCTCTCTCCCTCCCTCTCTTTTTCTTTCCATCCCCCTCTCCCTTTACCTCTCCCCTTCTCTTTCCCTCTCCCTCTCTATCTTCCCCTCCTGTAGAGAGGTGACCAAAAAGGACAAAATGAACAGCATAATATCCTACAACCAAAAAGTTACAAAACTAAAAATAAAAATAAATAAAAGCTATAAAGAAACAAAATGGGTAGACAGGAACCAACAAATACTGCCGAATTTTAGAATTCCTACAGGACCTTCCAAATAAATTTGTTCCCAAATTTATAAATTTGAAAATTTGAAAATTTATTTGTTCAATTTGTTTTTTTTTTTTTTTTCTATGATTGACTCAAAATAATAAAAGTCACTTCTCCTTCAGTACTGGAATATACCAAATCTGCGGAATCCCCGACTGACAAAGGAAAAGCATAACTTCTAAAAGTATATTTGTTTTCGGGTAATAGAACAAGATTATACGAAATGAACTGTTTTACATTTTGCGCTTTGAAAACTACCGAATTAATTGGTTCCGTACCGATATTTTTGAAAGAAGCCCTGTAAAGATACATATTTCTGTTTCGTTCGACCCAATTTGTGACTAGTTTTTGCGAAATTTGTATGTTTTGGTCCACATCTGAAAATCAAAACGAATAACACGGAAAAAAAAAAAACACGAAAAAAGGGAAAAAAAAAAAAAAAAAAAAAAAAAACAAAGAAACGTAGTGAGTAAAATCGTTCAGCTCGAACCTTTTCAAATTTATTCTACTCCTAATCGCTAAATTTACTCAATTTTTTGTGAATTATCAAATGATGACTTATTTGGATTTTTATTTTAATATTCTTATAAGTGCTTGACTTTTTTTTTCCTTAATTTATTGCTTTATTATTTCTTTCAGAAATTGGCTCTTTGGGAGAAATAGAAGGTTTGACATTTTTAAAATTTTTTAACCAGGTTGAAATTTCTTAACACGTTCTTTCTTCTTTCTTCTTTCGTTCGAGGGTGATAGAGTGGGAGTGGGATAACGAGAGGGAGTGGGCTAGAAAAAGCGAGAGGGAGGGAGGGGGAGAAAAGGAGCGTATAGAGAAGGGGAGAGAGAGAGTGGGAGAGCAAGAGAGCAAGAGAAGGAGGCGGAGAGAGAGAAAGTGAGAGGGAGGACAGAGGAGACGAGAGAGACAGGGAGGGAGAAGGGGGAAGAGAGAGGGGTAAGGAGAGAGAAAGAGAGAGAGAGAGAGAGAGAGAGAGAGAGAGAGAGAGAGAGAGAGAGAGAGAGAGAGAGAGAGAGAGAGAGAGAGAGAGACCGACCCTTTGGAGGACTTGTCGGGGGACTCTGCTGATTGGGAGGGTTTCTCAAAATGTTGCCTTGTGGAAAGGGAGGTTTTAACATTTGGGGTTTTGGAGATTGTGCTTTTGGAGGTTGTGGTTTAGGGAATTTTCGAGGTGGCTTTGTAAGAGGTGGTCTATTTTTGGGGTCGAATTGTGCCCCGCAATCGTATGTAGTTGTGTAATCATAAGTCTCCGGTAGTTTGTTGGGACATGTGATCATTTCACCTGTAAAATAAACAATTAAACAAAAATGGAATAACGGATTATTTTTACGGACTTTTTTTACGGATTTTGTCAAAACATTGGTACATTGAACATCTAAACTTTTTGTTTTCCTTTAATTTGGGGCATTTTTTTTGTCTATTTTTGATGGACGGAATTCCCCCAAATATTAACTTCCTACGTTGTTAGTATATGGATAAGTACAACATCTGTAATATTAAGGTTAAAAACGAGTTCAGCGAAGGCTTACGGAATAACCTGAAATTTTATAATTTTAGGCTGTTCAGAAAAAGAAAGATGCATTCCATTGAAAATAGAACACACAAAATAGAATCGAAAATGTCCCAAAAAAAATCACTGTACTTTCGAAAGCTTAATGGATAAACGTACCAGACACTTCGTAGAATTCTTTTCTTAACCATTTTGATGTGGTTTTTTCATATATTTTCTTGCAATTGTTGTAAAAAGGAAAAAAACAATAAAAGCGGTACCGATAGACTAAACCTCTTTCATTTTGTTTTTCAAATTGAGAAACAGTTAACAAAACGTAAAACATACAGTACGAAAAATGCACTCGTTTAGTTTTTGAAAGAAAATTCTTCTCTCTTATATTTCAAATTATATATATATATATATATATAATATTTAAAGGGTAGAAAAATTGTACTCACTTGTATTTTTATTCTCCAATCTAATAGTGAAAGGACCTTTGAACGATCCTTTTGCCGGATGAATTTCAAATGGCGCACCCCAATCAGTGTGGTTCATCGGTAGAAAAACATCGGAATCTGACTGAAAGATTCAAAGAAAATAAAGGAAAATGTTAGGGACGATGGATTTATCGCTTCCGAGAGAAAAAAATAAATAAAATGAAAAGTGCCTCTCCTACGACTTTCACGACAGTGTTAAGAAAAATATAAAAACTACACACATAAGTCAAAACAGATAGATGATAAACAAATGATTTCACAAATGAATAAACAATAAATATAAGTGACTAATTAACAAAATAATATAACTCTTTATGACGGGAACTTTCGACGTCGCGTGACACAATGCCATAAATGCGAGAAAACCACAAAAACTTTCCGGATTAGAACAGAAGTAAACGAAAAAACAACAGAAAAACGTTCGAAAAACGAAGTAAATGTTTTAAAAAAGGAGAAAAACACGTACAGTTTGGATACTGACGTGGGTGATGATTCCGGGGCCTCCCACATCTCGCGGGAGGAGGCCTATCCAATACGGGTTGCTCCCTTTTTTGAACGAGAGCCGCACATTTCTCCTCGGGTAGCTGCAGTCCACTCTGCATGACGTCAGCAGACACAAAAGATGATGTCAGCGAACTAAAAAGATGGCGTCAGCGAATGAAAAAGATGGTGTCAGAGGACAAAAAAGAAGACGTCAGCAAAGAAGGAAAGTGGCGATAGAGAACTATTAAGATGGCGCCAACGAGGGACAAAGGTGACATCAGCGAATGATGACGATGACATCAGCGAGAAAGGAAGACGACGATGAACAGTGCAGCAAAAAAAATAAAAAACAAAAGAAGAAGAGAACTAATAAATAAAAGAAGAAACTAATTAAAAGAAAAAATAAATAAAAGAAGAAAATTAATTAAAAGAGACTAAATGTGAAGTCACGTCTTGTCAGCAAGTGATGAAGTTGACATCGGCAACCAAGGAAGATGATGGAAGCAAATGATGGAAATGACTTCATCAAACCACGCAGCTGATGCAGCATACAAGGAAGAAGGTGTCAGCATCTAATGAAGATGAAAGAAAAAAACAACGAAGGTGAAGTCAGCAAAAGAATAAAGATGATGAAGAAAAACTAGATGTAAAGCCATGTACGGACCTCCTATAGAAAAGTTGCTCGAAGTAATTTGGGAAATCCGCCTCCCTTCCCTTAACCGCCATGGATTTGAATGCCTCTTTTGTCATATCAAAGTGTATGTTACCCTCTCCACACCAATTCGGGTTTCCTCCTCCGGGACAGAAATCCGTCACCGTCACGGTCACGGGTTTTCCTGAACACAGGAGACTGCTTGTGCACATCACCTGCCCGAAAAAAAAAAGTGAGGGAAAAATAATGACAATAACATGGATCAGCAAAAAGGAAGAGGTGAAAAGGTTGCGTTTTTACAATCCTGAACATCTTCAAAAATAAATAACCTATAATACCCCGAAAAAACCAGAAAAAATCGAAGAAAAAACTACCATAACAACCAAGAAACGTTACCAAACAAATGCAAGTGAAATATATTATATTACTGTTGCTTACATTTGTTAAACATTATTTATTATTGTCATTTACCTCGTAACATGCCCCACAGCCCCTCCCACGCTGGTAGAGTTCATAGCTGACAGCTGTCGCCATGTGCCCATAGGCCGTCGCTGCGAGAGCTCCATAGTCGCAATTTCCGGCTGACACAAAATATACTTTTTTTTTTTTGTAAGTCAACGTTTAATTAAAATTGATCACATTATTCGTTCGTGTATTACATTGTTAGCAAGTGGGATTCAGTATTTTTTAAGAGATGATATATCTCTGGAGTTGTTCACAAAAAAATCTATGAACTTTCCATCGTTAGCTGGTGGAGTTGACCATAATTTCATGTGCTGTGAAAGATATTATTTGCTAGATCCTTATGTTGGATATGGAAGAATAGGAATCATTATTTGACGCCAATAATGTTGAAATTAATTCCCAATTTTTACAATTTGTCACATTTCAAGATACTATGTAAGACGCGTTGCAAATCCCTAATCAAAGTTTCTATAACAAACAAGTTTCTAATATTTGATGTGGAAAAACATCAAACATTTATTCTATGACTTGATTCCGCAATAAATTGTGGATTTTGCACAATGCATCCGAGGAAAATATACATTCTTTGTAAGGATGTAATTTGAAGACACTGAATTAACACATACACTCGAAAAAAAAAACAGAAAAAACCTAAAAAAAACTTACTGTCTGGATTTCCCTGATTCGGATATCCCGGATACCAAGTTGCGGTCGCATTCATCCACTCAGTCTCCCACGCCTTTGTCTCTTTCAAAATCGCCAAAAACTGGAAGCCAATCAGAAGCAAGTGCCACGTGGTAGACTGCCAGTTTGCCATGTTGACCAAGCCTTATTTCCTATATGACTGTGTTTTTAAAATTGCTTTGGTTGCTTTTTCCCAAAGGAGAGATGAGAGCAAAAGGGGAAAAAATGATGTATTTAACATTTTTTAGTTTCCACGCGTTTTAAGGGAACGCTTGACATGCCGTACTGAAAAGGTCTCCGTATTTCAAGGGAGAGGGATCGTGATCGTCCGATAGGTGACTCGGATTTTTGTGGATCTGGTCGGTGGGATTTTTAAGAGGGGAATCGGACAAGTGCCGACAAAAACGAATCTTTTTGCCAGCCCAGAAAACAACAAAAAATGCAAATCCAAGCCGTTAACCTGATCTCAACCTGTTACAATGTTACATACTCTATTGAACAGAATCTGATAGATTCACTTCCACCAATCAAAATCAATAAATCCTCAAAAGATTAGCCCGCACTACCGTAGTGGAAATCCGTACAATAGCTGTAACGTTTTTTGGCCACTTAAGAACATATTTTATCCGTACACACTTGTCAGATTGTGGATCTGACGGTTACGATTGAAAGGTAAGATTCTCAGTTGCCGATTTGCGGTCTCAAATTGAAAACCGGGCAAGTGTGTACGGAGAAAAGATGATTTAAGTGACGAAAAAAACATTAACCCTAATAGCGATACACGGTGTACCTGCCCAAAGATGACTCGATGGCAGGATTTTTTTTGGCGTTCCACTAACTGATGTTGTGACTTTGTGACAGGTAAAGAAAATCACGAACAACCGAAGATTGCTAATCCACGTCGACAAATCATCAATAGAGTGGTCTGCAATGCCGTAGTGGACTTCAGTTCCACAGCTGTACAAATCGAAATGTTTTGGCATCTGCCCAAACATGACTCAGCAGGTATTTTTGGCGTTCCACTGACGAATATTGTGAGTTTGTGGCGTTTGATTACTAATCGAATCCAACAAGTCACCAATAAGTGGCGTGCAATACGGTAATGGACTTAGGTGTAGCTGTACCAATGGAAATGTTCGACATCTGCTCAAAAGGCACTCATCAGTATTTTACTTTTTTTGGCTTTCGTGAGTTCGTGACAGCTAAAGAAACCCACAAAGATACCTAAAAATTTGTGGAGCAGAAAAACCATTTAAAAAAAAGTACTGTACACCGGGAATCGTTATTAGTGCAAAGAAATAATTAGAGTAAATAAACAAAGTGTTATTTACTCTATTTGGAGTTCGAGGGCCTAACGCCACCAAAAATTAACGTTAATTTATACAGCTAACACTAATTTGGATACACATTTTCATATTGTAGCCGCTATAGCCCGTGTTCACATAGTCAAAAATTGAACATGTGAGAACATGATCATGCTATTTTCCACCATCTTTATTACCGAGAATCAAATATGAGTGTACTTTCCCTATCGGCGCACTCACTTTCCCCTGTCGACGAAGTTACCTTACACTTTTTTGTACGCTTGTACAAGATAACGAGGAGTTTTAATACGGAATGACACATTAGGTACACTAAACTATTTACAAACATTTCAAATCAGAGTAATTGACACCATTTAGGCCTATGTTCCATCAGAAACTTTGTAATTGTACGGCCAACGTTACAAGATGCTACATTTTGAAGGATGTTCTATCGCGTAGAGCTTATAATCCACGTGTTGAAGATTGAGTGGTACCACGTAAGCTAAGATCGGATATTAAAATTTGTCAAAAAATTTCACACCGACCAAAATTAACTTCAAATCTTCATTTGCGTACATTCTACGTGCGTACTAGATAATCTTACCGCACAACTTTTGTACTCTTTGCAAACGCCCAGTCAAACACAGGCTCATTTTTTTAGGGTTCTGTCACATATAGTATAACGAATGAGCATTGACAAAAATAGCGTGACGAAAGAGCGTTACGATATTAATTTTGCATTTTCGGTTAGATTATGGAAGGTACATATATGCAATTTTTTTGACACCATTGGTTGTATGACGTGACACGTATCTTTATCATCCATTATGCCGCGACACTTCAATTTCTGTAACTAACAACCCACCTCCTCCAAGTGGATTGCTAGTTACAGAAAATTCACGCGAATGCTTCACAGATGAATATATAACGGTCATAGTTACCTCCTAAACCTTTAGAGAATATTGGCAAGATTCTCAGTAATGTAGTTTGCAGATAAAAAAAAAGTGGTAAGAAAGAGTACAGAGAGGTCCGGATTTCTGTGAACAACCTTCTTTTTTGTCTAATGGAACTTTGATTTCGTCAGATAGAACTTCACCTTTTGACATCAGGCTTACTACTGTAAAGGAACAAGTATAAACATTAATTCTATTTTACGTTCGAGGGTCAAAGTTTGGGGGCATTAAACTAATTTTATTCACATCTGAAGTTGTACGAATCAAAATGTTTAACATCTGCCCAACATCGACAACGCAAAACATCATTCATGTTATATTTTTGAGTTAAACAGTATAAAATGGTCATTAAAAAATTCGGACAGGCTGCTAGGTATTTAGGATTGTGGACCCGATAACTAGAAATGTTGAAGGTCATGGGCATAATGACTCGGTTGCAATCCACTTGCACATTGAGTCACACTTGCACCAGTTGGAATATTAGTTCCTGGAGGAGCAGGTGGAGCACTAGGGCCAAGAGGAGCACTTGGGCCAGCAGGAGCTAAGCCATTTTCAGACATGTTAGCAAAAGCAAACCCAAATAGGAATACCTATTAGACTAGATCAATATTGTAAGATATGTAACTACAAATGAAAGATGTCTTTCTGGTCAAATGAAAGAGGTCTTTCAACCAGATAAACATATACCACAAGCAAATGAAGGACAATAGAACACAACACACCTTAAATTGCACTTAGTGTTCTCATTTCCTTATCTTTGTAGAATGTACATTCTGTATCAAACTGATCATTCATAATTGAACTAAATACCTTAAAGATCTTCAATATATCTAATAACGTATGTAAAGGGTTCACCTAAAAATCTACTGACAAAATTCTAAGTGCTTGGACCAGAATTGTCTAGTCACAAACTCGAAAAATCCGAGAGATATGTTTCACGTCTACATTCATTTGCGACCATACACACTAATTTACTCAAAGATAACTACTCGCGCAGATACTACAAAATTCCACACTAAATCTGGTGAATATTGAACAGTTAAAACTCAAAAAATATTTTATTTCCTAGACTCAAATTTTTAAGACTTACTACAACTTACTTTTCAATACTCCCTTTAAGCTTTAGAAAACTTACTCATTAAGACCACATGTTTTTTTTGCATTACTCCAACTAAGGAGCTGGAAGGGCTTTTGTCAACATGTCTGAAACCATTTTCTTGTTGTCCATAGCTTGTTTCAGCCATGGATTACTCACGGAAGACACCCACAAACTACCCCAAAAAACAGTTGTGTTTGAGACAACAAAGATTACTCCACAATAAATAAAAGAAACTCAAACTGCAAGAGTGTGCATTATTAACTAGACACTTTAATCTCCTAAAATTACAGCCTCATTCAGAAGGGAATCCAAAAGATACGAGCTCCAGAGTTTCCCAAAAACAGCTGACAGCTTTTCAAACTAACCAAGTAGACTTCTCACATAATTCTACTGAATAGAAAAAACAAAACGAAACAACGTAAACAAGTAGCTTCTAGGTCATCAAACATAACCACAAAGTTTCATACAAAAACATCAATCGGGTTGATCACACAGTCTGGTCAAAAACACAAAAAAATAGTCTGCCATTACTTAAATAAGCTCAACTATGATACTAAAAGAAATCTAAGTCCTACAAGTTTATACTAGCAGAGTGACTACCTAGGTTCTACACTAATCCTGGAGCTACACCTGTCACTAAGTAGTGTACACGATAAAACAATGTACGTCTAATGTACCTGAGGTACAACAAAACCCTAAATGCAACCGACCGTTAAATGGAACAGTGAAACACTGTTTTATAATGTAATAAAATACAAAGAGTTGTTTTCCAAATATTTCTAGATACGCGTCCGTACAAAAGATGTTATCAATGCTTGGTCAAATTAGTTCACATAAGTCAAGCCGACTATTGTCATACGGTACGAAGCACTTGAGTGCATACGGCGTGCTTCGTCACTTGTAGTCTTGCCCAAATCGCGTCCGTTGTCACGATTCGAATCAACGTTTTTTACTGAATTCGTACAGTACATTTACCGGATGTCCGGTCCAAATTTCGTCCGTCCGACTCTGCGAATTAACTCGTTCGACATTCGACACGTGTATGTCAGTGTCGACGCCATTCCGAAATACCTGCAAAGTCCATATATGTTGACGCGTGTCCCTGTAGAAGTACGGTACACTCTATTGTCCTTATAATATTGTAACAATATTAGGGGTCAGTACTTAAGTGTTTATACTAAAAAATATTATAAATACTAATCCCTCTCTCACTGACCTATTTACGGAGTACTAAAGCTTTCAAATCACAACACTCCCCTAAAACTTTAGACTCAGTACTGCACTAAGTCTAGAGAGCTGTCAACTTTAATTAAGGTACATAATGAAGCAAGGACTTTGAAAATATTCGAAGGTCGGAAATTCCCTTCCACAACCTCCACTACTAATCATCCAAAACTTCACAAAAACAACACTCCTCCTAAGTTTTGGATGTTTTAACTCCTAGCCATTCTACACTTGTAAATATTATATTTTGTAAACCCTTAGTCAACAACAATATTTTTGGCTTGTTTAAACGTAAGTTTTCCCATATAAGTCTTCGAGTTTTTCCCCCTAAAAATTTGCTTTTCAAGTCTTTTGTGTGGTTGCCTTTGGACCTGGTTTCTTTTCCGGCTTGTCTTCCTTAATGTGTATCTTCTTCTTGCTTTCTTACTGCATTCTGGTTTCCTCATAGACTTTGTACCTTTCACATGGGTTGCCTCCCCATTACCTCTTTAAAGTGTGATTCTTCTCAGTTATTTTTGGTCTTTTTTCGCAGTTTTACCACTCCCCTTTGGAGTTATTATCCTAAGGTTTTCCATGTTGATTCCTCTGCTCTTCAACGACACTATTATCTTTCTATTTTCTTTTTTTTTTTTCTCTTTTTGTGCCAGTCCACCATTTTCTCT
>JBBHKE010001610.1:0-68313 GCA_037447655.1 Zygnema cylindricum
TATGTCGGTGATAATTACGTGCGCGCTAATTGTCAACACTAACTTACGTAGACGTACGAAATTTGTCAGTCCGTATATTTCGACGTCAATGTGACGTTGTATAATTTGTCGCGCTGGATGTCAGTTCTGTCTGACAACCGTCAATGGTTACATGTAAATTATACGCATATGCGTAATTAATTACCAACAGTTATTAGCGACGGCTTACCAATGTAAACTCTAATAGTGTCGCGCTTTGGAGCTAATATTAAAGTAAATTTACTTTAATAAAGACTCTTAACTCTAATTACGTTTCTTTCAGACGACGAAGTCGAAAAACTAACACTTATTACAGTTAAGTTTCACTCTAAATGAGTCGCAATTAGGAGATATCTTATCGAATGAACTTATAGCGACATATTATTGGACGACCACAATTACACGTAGCCATGTTATTAACCGTAGAACCGTGATGCTTGTAAAACAACCATAATACACAAACTAATTGTCCTTTAAAACTCTTTTCCTGGAGAATTCCGTACATTTAATAATCTACCGCGTTTTTCACAACTGCGTTGTAAAATAATTTGGCGGTAAATTTTACAGATTCTTGCTTCGATTTTTTGAATTTTTAAAAAAGTCAATATTTGGAATTCAAAACCAAATATTAAAATTTAAATTTTGATATCAGTTTATTTTCATAATGGATTGCCGCGTTTTTATGAATTCACGCTTTTATAATTTCTACGTATATATTGCACCTTCGGACAAGCTATGGCATTATCGAAATAGATTTTTCATTTGTGTATACATATACATCTGACCCTCGTTGTTGACTACATGTCTCTCCTATAAATAGTCGCTTATTTTTCTGCTTATGTGGAGATTTATAACAATTTGGGGTAACTACGCGCCGAGATATAACGGAATATCTTATATATTATATCTTATAGTTGTTGTATCTTATATTATATCTTATACCTGTTGTGGAAGAGGTGATCGTAGAGATGAACAGTGTCGAATCCGAAATGGCGAGTGGTGCAACCGAATTACCTTGTGTGGAGCCACTCGTGGAAAAAGCTTCGAGCGGAGAAGACAACAATGTCGTGCATGAGAGATCAGAAAGAGGGAACATGTATCAGAACCAGCAAAGTCATGTAGACAACCATATATACAAACGAAAAATGAATACACCATGAAAAAAAATAAAAGGGGAAATGACCCAAAGAGAGAAAGGGGAAGAATACTCCCCTAAAGTGAAGTGGACAGAGAGAAAGGGAAGAATACTCCCATATAGTGAGTGAACCCAGAATGCTAAGCCAAAAAGTAGCCACTAGGCTCTTTGGTCTTTATCACATTCTCTACAAAAGTTATCTCGTTACGACATCAAAGCAATAAATATTCCAACCGGAATAAGGGAAAATCCAAATCCGATCAAAAATACACTCCTTTCAAACCAACCGAAATACAAACAAGACACACACAACACAACCAAACCGTCAAGCTGCCCGAGGAAAGCACAGCAAAGTCCTGATGTGCTCCCTTACGATCTCCAATCTCACACTTCCACCAAATGACAAACTTTGGAGGGAAACCTTCTGGACGTGGCCTTAGGCCGTGTGGATTAAAAACGAGGGCAAAAAAACAAGGAGAATAGTCTTACTCTATCTAGCCTCTACAGCTAGCTAGCAAGGAGAACAAAGAAAATGCAAATGCTCAAAAAAAAAAGTTCGTAATTGAACCAATCCACACCGAACCCCTACACGAGTGTCTAAATTACAAAGAAACGCTCCTGAACACGCAAGGCATCGTGATACTTACAAACTCCTTTAATACTCTGGTGAGTACTAAAAGTGAACCAGACTTGGTCGAGGCAAGTCGGATTTTGCAGAGCTCCGTGGAATCGAACCCGCTCTGATTCCGAATAAACGTGTCAAAAACCACCGCTAAACACCAAAGTAATTAGTATCCTGCTAGGGTAAGCGTATCGGCGCTATGCCACGCTATGCCCAACTATTAAGCGATGATAATTATAGGTGATAAATCATGCAATCTTGATATATATAATATATATTTTTATTTTGTTAAGTTTTCTGAAT
This sequence comes from Zygnema cylindricum, assembly GCA_037447655.1. Lineage (NCBI taxonomy): Eukaryota > Viridiplantae > Streptophyta > Zygnematophyceae > Zygnematales > Zygnemataceae > Zygnema > Zygnema cylindricum. The sequence goes on from JBBHKE010001610.1 coordinate 2,079, forward strand.
TGATTAAATTTGATAAGAGAAAAAGAAAAAAAAATTCAAATCTCAAACAAAATAAACATCCACTAGGTAACAAATTAAGTTGCACTAAAAGAAAAAAATATGAAGAATATTCATAAAAATTCAAAATAAAACACAATATACGGTAAAATTGGGCAAAAATGTTTCCCAAACCCGAATACCACGCTGCAAAAATCAAAAATCTGCGCCCAAAGGATGGTAATATACTGACCTAGCGTTAAGAATTCTAAAAAATAAACCCTAAATCCGCCCAAACCCTAAATCTGCGGCCCAAACCCTAAATCTGCGGCCAAACCCTAATTCTGCAGATTAACCCTAAAAATTTGACACAAAATTAGACCAAAATCTGCAGACTAGAAATAGAGTGGCAACAAGATACAAAGAAAAAATTGCAAGAAAAAAAAAAAAAAAACAAAACAAAATGTTTTTTTTTTTTTATATAAAATAAAATTTATAAATTTATTTAGTTTTATAATATTTTCTTCAAAGGCAAAACTGAAAGCAAAAGCAATAATGGAGAGACAGTAGAATGAAGCTTGTAGAAAAATAAAGCAAAGTCAAAAAGAAAAAACCAACTCAAAAATAGGAGGGAGAAAATCTAGAAATGAAAAAAATAGATTTTTTATTGAAAATAATTTAATTTTTATATTTTTCTTCCTCCAGATTTATTTTATCACACAAAACTGAGAAGTACAACTAAAAATGAAAGGTAAATAGGCAGGAAAATAGAAAAACAAAAACAAGAATAAAAATCAGATATGAAAGGTAATATTTTTTTAATGAAATAAAATTTATATTTTTAATAATTTAATATTAAAAAAATAGACTTTTAGAAAATGTGATTTTGAAAAGTGGAGCTTTAGGACAAGAATGCTAAGCCAGGAGGTAGCTACTAGCACTCCTTCTTAGCCAACCGAAATACAAACAAGACACAAACACACAACCAAACCATCAAGCTGCCCGAGGAAAGCACAGGAAGGTACAGATATGCTCCTCCACGATCTCTATTTCCAAATTTCCACTAAAAGACCAAGTTTGGAGGGAAACCTTCCGGACGTGGCCTAATGTCGTGTGGATTAAAAATGTGGGCAGAAATAAAAGTGGAAATGTTCTTAACCTATCTAGCCTCTACAGCTAGCAAGCAAGGAGAATAAACACACGTGGGCAATCGGTGAGAGAGAGAGCAAGAGAAAAGCTCCGCTGCCAAGAAAAAATTCTTGTCAAAAAGCTAAATTCTCTAAGTCTAAGAATTAGGCTAAGTAAGAGCTACGCTAGGCCTAAGCAAAATTAGCCTACGTCTAATCTACTTTACATGCATAAAACTACTTAAGATGTTGGCCAATAGGCGGCCAACATCGTCTGCCGTACGCCTGACAAAATCCACCGTCCGAGGGTAAAAACCCTCCCTAACTACATGTGCGCGCAAACCTACATGGGTTCGCGACTTAATAAAATATAATATATCGAAGCGTTGCTCGAAAATCGCGATACGCCTCCATACGATACTTCGCGTCGATACTGCCGAAATCGCGTGCATACGCACGAAACGATAAATAGCGCACGAAATAAAAGGTCTTGCATCAAATACTCGAAATCGCGTCACGTCGCCCAAACGATTTTTCGCATCCAACTTTTAAAATCGTGTACCTACGCACGAAATAAAACATATCGCACAAAATTAGTACCTTTCAACGAAAAACTGAAAATATGAATCAGAATTAAATTGCACGTGACAACAAAAATTATGTGCGCGTGCCAAAATCGTGCGTGCATACATAAAACCGCGCGTGCATACATAAAACCGCGCGTGCATGCATAAAACCGAGCGAGCATGCCTTAAACTGCGCGTGCATACAAAATACCGTGCGTGCGTGCAGAATACCGCGCGTGCGTGAGAAATACTGCGCGTGCGTGAGAAATACGGCGCGTGCGTGCAAAATACCGCGCATGCGTGCATGATAACGTGCGCGTGAGCAGCCAACGCGATGCGGCATGACAACAATGTGGATGGAGATTTGGAGAGTCAACCTACAACTTTTAACCCGCCGCAGTCCAGTCGAAAAAAACAACACGTTACAACAGAAAAAAATCGTTAGCGATTAATTTTGTGGATGATCGCTGAGGAGCAAGAGAAGTGATACCGAAGCCTCACCCCCAAAACTACCAACAAGTTTTCCGAACAATTTTCGGGAAGCAAAGGATGTAGTGAGTTTTTCTACAACTATTCTCCCTTTACCTCATCAATCCACCTCTCGATTATTACTATTTTTGTGCGGTTTTCAATCATCTACAATGTTTTATTCTCTTATTTTTGAGTATATATTAATGTATGTTTCCTTTCTACATGTTGTTGTTGTTTACATATTAATGCGAATTATTTGAGTGTAATCTGTTGAAGATGAAATGAGATTAAATATAGTTTTTTACTTTTGTAACCCTTTTCCTCATGGGTGTTATTTATTGGTTGCTATACGTATTTTTTTATATGTGTATATATATATATATATATATATATATATATATATATATATATATATATATATATATATATATATATATATATATTTAGGAACAATATTTAGTTAGGATAAAACGGTCTACGGGATTGTGATAAAAAAAGAGGGTGGAAAAGGCTGTGTCGTTCGTCTTTGGGATGGCGACGACATTACGTCGTCGCCTCATTTATGTCCACACATCATATAATGAAAAAGAATTAAAAAAATGTCGTCACCCTCGATATGGACATTCGCGAAATCAATTAACCGGCGACGATATTATGTTTTTCGCCGTATAAACGAGAGTATTGTACCATCAACGATGTCTTCTTCTCCTCGCCTGAATGTTGGACTCTAGGACGATGTGCAACAGCTGAAGTTCGGCGTTTCGTCGCCGCAATGTTGGAACGTGATATAACAGTTTTCAATGGACGTTTGATTTGGATTTAGTGACGTCGGATAAATATTAAACTTCTCAAATATATATCACGACGAAATTTGTTTTTTCGTCGCCGCAATGTTAGAATGTCTGTGTAGCTGACTTCAATGAACATTCGACGCGGATTTTTTACGTCAGATAATTGTTGGACTTCTCAAATAAACTTGACGGCGAAATATGTATATTCATCGAAACAATATTGAAACCTCCGTTAACGTTGGTCGAACAAGGATTTGTTGTCGAAAACATTTTAACCATTTCTACATATTTAAAAAACAATTCTGACGCTCAAATGGAGTGATTTTTTAAGACTGTGTTTTCTTCGATGTCATTTGTTTTTTTTATCGTTAATCTGCAATATTTTGCAATCGCGTTTCGATTTCTTTGCACTTGCGTAAAAAGCAACTCCATTGATCTCGGCAAATGACCGACTAAATGACCATCTAGTTATGTACTGGAATACAATCGATTTCCTCCCTTAAACATCACTCAACTCGAAAAACCGCCGGCCGAGTGAAGAGAGGGATGACATATTAACCAACATGGAGAGAACAGACGAGTCACAAGTAGAAGTACAAATACATGAAAGGGTGGCGATAGAGTTTCTTTACCGTTAATCTGCAATATTTTGCAATCGCGTTTCGATTTCTTTGCACTTGCGTAAAAAACAACTCCATTGATCCGGCAAACGACCGACTAAATGACCATGTAGTTATGTACTGGAATACAATCGATTTTCTCCCTTAAACATCACTCAACTCGAAAACCGCTGGCCGAGTGTAGAGAGGGACAACATATTAACCAACATGGAGAGAACGCAGGTGTCACAAGTAGAGGTACAAATACATGAAGCGGTGGCAAAAAAGTTAGTGAAGGCAGAGAATGAAAGTGAGGGTGAAACTAATAATAAGTAGTTAAAGGACTAAAAAAGGGCATCGAATGACGAATGAAGTGGAAAAAAAAAAGGTTGACAGATAAAAGTTGACGAAAGAACTGGGGTTTTAACGAACGTGGTAGGAGAGGAAAAAAAATAATCAAATGAGAAAAGAAATTGAAAAAAGATCAGAAAAAAATGTCGTATGAGAAAGGGTGATAGAAAAAATAGGGTTTAAAACAAGGTGATTTTCCAGGTGAGGTAGAAAAAAAACAAGAGGAATCGGGTGTGGAGGAAATCGATAAAGCATTAGAACATGATGTCGTGGGAGAAACGGTGATGGAGAGAGAGGGTGTAAAGAAAAGTGTTTCTCGAGTGTGGTAAGAGAGGAAAAAGACGAACCTGATGTTAATAGAAATGATAAAGGATTTGAAAAAGAGGTAAGAGAAAAAAAAGTCGTGAAAGAAGAGGGTGTAAAAAAAAGTGTTTTTGCAGGAGAGGTAGGAGAGGAAAAAGGTAAATCGGGTGAGGAGGGAAGTGATAAAGGGTTAAAAAAAAAGTTGGAAGAGAAATGGTGATTAAAGAAGAGGGTATAAAAGAGGGTGTGGTCGCTGAAGAGAAGGGAATTGAAAATGATTGCGAACAAAAGCTACGAGAGAAGTGGAAGGTAAAAAAAAATGGTAGAGTGGTGTCATCGCTCAAAAGATATGACATACAAGTAGAGATAGTCCAAGAATGAAAAAAAAAAATTAAGAGGAAAAAGATGAAGATTATGTCGCAACAAAGTCCGGGATGATGAAAGAATCGTGGACGAAAGCGAACCAACCGAAAAAGAAAAGTCGCCCGAACAAATTCATCCCACCGACATTCTGTTGATAAAATTCGTGGGGGGAGCCTCAACCAAGGATGATCAAAGTTCGAAAAGTTCCGATAGAAAGAAATAAAAGGAATTTGTAAGTGATGATGAGGTTGCCATGCAACCTCTTTCACCAAATCGGGAAAAAACACCTGTTTTGGCCCTTCCGGGACAAGCGAGGCCCATTCAATCGGCTCTATAGCGTGTAGAGGAGCCAGATTGGTATTTTACTCCCCCCACCGAGGAAGAGAAAATGGATAGTTTCCGTCCAAGCGATGCCCATTACATTCTTGTAGAAGAATGACCAAAGCATTAGAGGTACAACGAACCGCGACCAATTGATCTATTAAAAAACCCTTTCCCGAAAATATTGGATATCCTTTCCAACGTAGCGGCTCATCCTACTTGGTTTTACATAGCGGGAGAAGAAAGAGGGTCGAACTTAGGGTACATCTGACATTTCTAACCCGATGACCAACAATTCACTTGGATTGTGTAAGAAGATAATTACTATTTCGTCGATAAACCACAATTACTTCGACATTACCATCCATAAGAACCTCGGTTATACACCATCCTCCAAAATGCTCGTAAAACCCCTGAACTAAAAAAGTTGAGAAAAGCACGCAATAAAATTTTGCACAAATTTCGCAACCTTGTTGTTAGGCGAGATTTTTTATGGGAAGTGTCGAAAGTGGTACTAGCGAACCGTCCTCCCCTCTCTCCGGAGGTAGTTGATCTTCCACGGTTAGTTGCGGAGCTGAGTTAGGAAGTTGCGGAGCAACGATAACAATTGAGAAATGTTTGGCGAATGGTGGCAAACCTCACTCGAAAGATGAAAAAAATACAAAAAAAATAGTTTGGAGGGACACTCATCATAGCCGGAGAGTCGGTGAAGCATTTGCCGAGATAGTAAGTCTTTCACCAAGCTTAACTTTCCAAACCCATTTTTAATATATATTTGTATGTTTGCTAAACTAAGAATCTATATAGTAATAATAATATTATAATATTTTCATGTATTAATATGTAATATTCTCGTTGTTTATTCAGCGACAAGATAATGTCGTCGCTGATTCGGCAATGACATATTGTCGAAGTCGAACCAGCGACAAATAATTATCGTCGCTGAATTACCAATGACGAATTGTCATCATTTATTCAGCGACGAGATAATGTCGTCGCCAATTTGGCAATGACATTATATTAATGTCAAATCAGCGACGATAAATTCTCGTTGCTGAATTTCCGACGATGGTTTTTCATCAGGTATTCAGCGACGACATAATGTCGTCGCCGATTTGGCAATGACATATTGTCGAAGCCGAACCAGCGACGACAAATTATCCTCGCTGAAATGGCACAAACATCCAAACATATTTATTTTCAAAGTTTTCCTTAATTTTACTTACCAACAATTATTTTTTATTGTTTTTTTTTTATCCTTATAAATAACAAAAAGTAAGGAGATGGTGGGTTGAAAGGGTGACCATAGTACAAAGCATAAGAGATACAAGCAATACGCTGTTTACGTCAGGCTTCAGGAAACGAAATGTGGCGGTAATGTAAGCACTACCGAAAAGGGGAAGGAAAGAAAAGCCTTGGGTGAGCCCTTTTCACGAAAAATAACTCGAGGATTTTTATCGATTTAAAAAAGCGGGTATGAAACTTTCTACGTCAATTGTGCAAGGGATGGCGTACGACATAATTATACGTTTGAAAGAAGAGCACGCGTAGAGTTATTTGACGAGTTCGGACGCGAGAGGACTACACGAATTACAAAAAGGTGGATCCAAAGGTTTCACGAGAAACATAATGTCGTCATCCATGCATATAAAGGCAAATTACAATATAGTCCGCAAAAAAATGATCAGAGTAAGAAAACCGTGGCTTATTACTTGGGCGTTTTAAAAAATGGCTTCCTTTCGGGAGAGACCTATACTTTAATGTTATCAATGATATTGTTATTTATTTTTTTGTGTCAAAGTTGTTGCATTTATCAAATGTAAAATATAAATTATTTTGATCCGATTTTTGTTTCATTGTCGTCATCTTCATTGTACGATCTAGGTGAGCTTGACGAAGATTTAGTGGAGAATACGGATGAGACCCATTTGATTTTAAATATGGACACAAGATATTAGGCTTCCGTGGCGATAAAGTATTGAAGTATGCCGACGTTGCGGGTGGAGGCGAATCCATGACCTTGATGGTGCGTCTCACCGGAAGGGTGAATGCACGGATTGAATCACCTAGACTTTTTCTCACGAACCATAATAAAAGTTACCCAATTCGAAATCTCCTCGACGATATTCTAAGTATGCATCCCCTTGTTTCGTTTTGTTTCTCGTGAATTGTTCGATTCTTCCCTCTGCTGTTCAACTCCCCTCATCATTTTCAATCCCCATTTTCTTTTTTTCCCTCCTTAATGTTATTTAATTTAATGCCTTTTTTATTTTTTCCATATAACCAATAACAAGTATGTGCTATCGCAAATGTCCGAAAGGTTAGAATGACAAGAGAGTCTTCCCCCAATGGTTTGAGGACCGCAGATCGTATCAAGCCGATCCTTATGGTCGACAAAAATCAGTCTTCCTCAATAATTGTGGAGGACATAATATGTCCGAGGAGCTTAACCGCGTTTTGGTTGCAAAAATGACGGTGTTACAATTCTTTCCACTAAGTGCTACTCACTTGGTGTAACTGGTTGATTCGTTTGTAATATCAAAAATAAAAAAAGTTTACAGTAGGAAGTGGGAAAATTAGAAGATGTCGGGGGTTAGGAATGTACAATGGTGATAACCCTCTAACCGAGGTTGGTCCGGAAAGATATTAGGGTCGGGGAAAAGGTATTTTCTCGAGCTGGCAAGGGACTCCATTCGAGAAGTCTACCCCATGAAAGACAAGGATGGGATAAGATATGCTAAAAAAACAATGATTCAGTGTGGGTTGTCATTGAAAGACGGGACATGGCAAGAGGGAATGCTTACACATCAGTTGCAATGCATCATCAACAAACACCGAAACCATTTCGATGGCGAAGAAGTGCCACCATCTTTACCAAGGACACGGGAATCCCTCGAAAATTCTCTTGACGCCGAGGTGGATACTAAAAAAAAAGAGTTTACGGACGAACAATTTACGGAAGGGGACGAATTTTAAGCCCTTGGGAATGCCTCAATATTCTCTTGTATTCCTTTATACTGGATTTTAAAGCGTAGAAGAGACATAGTTTTGTAGTTTTTGTTGCTTTGGCTTGTATTACCCGTTTAAAAGTGATAATAGTGTACGGATTTAGGTGGTACGAGTTACTAGACAATATAGTAAGGGTATAACGTCGTATAATGGGTCTTTTATTGCAAGTTTTTAATTAACTTCACTGTGAAGTAGGTATGCCAAAACGATGTACAACACTAGCATTTTATAATACATGATATTTTTTTGGCAATATATAAGTATGTGTAAGAGCTGTGGTTTGTCATGGTCAATGTAAAATTGTGTGTTTATTATTCATTTATGCGAAATATTATGTTGTACTTGGTTAATAATTTCTTTATTTTTTAGCTTTGATACACAAATTTGTTGTTTTTGACGTTATTCGTACTAGGCGACGAGCGCGCCACATCGCTGGTTGTTGTTGCACCAGTAACATGGATTTTGTCATTGTTATTTTATCATCGTAAATACTTTATGATGACATATGGGCTTTTTAGCGACGACTTTACCTCATAGCCGAAGCATTTTTCAGCGATGACAAAACTTATTTAGTGTTTTTACCCAAACGGTTATATTACTAAATATCAACGACGATAATTTTTCGTCGCTGGAAGTTAAGAATACATGACAAAAGAAAAAAAAATAACAAAATACCTTGAATCCATTGCTGTAAATTCAGCGACGAAAATGTATCGTCGCTGGTTGTTTAGAATCCATGACAAAAAGAACAAAATAATAAACCACTTTCATTCAATAAATGTATAATCCAGCGACGAAAATGTCTCGTCGCTGGTATTTCCACATCCATTACATTATAAAAAAAAAAAATCTTCCATTCAGGTAAAATCCAGCGAGAATAATGTCTCGTCGCTGGCTGGTAAAAATCCATGGGTAGGGGGAAAATTATTCCATAGCCGACGCAAACATATACAAAACATAATCATTTAGTACAAAACACAAGATAATGATATATAGAGTGCAAAAAATAGTAATAACATGTACACATGACAAAAATATAGAATTATGAATCGCAAATTTCGCTATCGTACAAATTGTGTAATTCAATATTGGCCCTGAAATCATACAATTTTCGATACATTTCCACTTTATCTTGAATCGTCTATCTATTATCTTTTTTTAAATTCCAATTTTTAGTAATCATTTCACTATCCTCTTTCGCGTTTAAACAAATAAAAAATTGCAAATAACATGATGTCGATATAAATTAGATGCGTTGTCCCCAACCTGAAAAAAAACAAAAAAATGACTTAAATTAAACTGTCAATCCGTTGAAAGTTCCTAGGATTTTTTTTGGGTTTTTGGAGTTTGTAATACATTTTTAAATAAATCGTAGTTTAAGCTGGAAAAAAATTAGTTCCTCATTTTTTTAATTTTTTAATTTTTATTTTTCTAAAAATCATTGTTTAATGACATTTCACGAAAATTAAACAAATGCACATGTCTATGTTTTTGAATCCATTGAGAATAGCAAGTGTGACAATAATATAGATTACAAATCCGACTGTTATTATGAAAATCTAACACTGAAATAACAAAAGAATACAAATTTCCCGTTCAAATATATTAAGCATTTGTCTTACCACCCTCACCATAAATATTAATTAACGTCATTAAAATTAACTAAAATCAATTGGTCAGCGGAAAAGGTGAAACGTGGGAAACAAAAGCAAACCACAAAAGAGCCAATGGTAAGAGAATACGCAATTGCTTGGTCATTAATGGCGTTGTTGGCTTGCAGGAAAATGTTAGCCTTTTCGCACAACAAAACCCTAAAAAAGTAAACAACCATAAAATTAAGCCAACTGCCCTCCATGAAAGCGATGACGTGGACGACGTGCAATCCATGGAGGAGGAAGATAAAACAGGTGATGACGTGTGCGACGTGAAATCCATAGAGGTGAAAGAGGAAGCGAGTGATGACGTGGGCGATGTGCAATCCATGGAGGTGGAAGATGAAGCGAGTGATGACGTGGGCGACGCGCAGTCCATAGATGTGAAAGAGGAAGCGAGAGATAACGTGGGCGACGTGCAATCCATGGAGGTGAAAGAGGAAGCGAGTCTCTCATAGATCCTTGTTGGAAAAACGAAGAGATTATTCAAGATGGCGACGCATACATGATGGCGGCGCAGTCAAGATAGCGGCGTAATCGTCAAATTCCATAAGGGAAAAAAATAAGGAATGAGCGATTGCGATTGGACACAGAAAGCGTGAATTGTGATTGGTCCAAAAAAATTATATTTTATGAGGTCTGTCCGCATTTGGCGTTGCCTCGCGATGTTGTATATTTATTCTATTTTTTTCAATATGTTTACTCTATTTCATGTGTTATTATGTTAGAAAACCCATATTACAGTAAAAAGTTACTCCTTTCAAGGGGCGTATAATTAATATTTACGCTAAAACAGACGTGGTCCTAAATTTGAATACAGTTTTAATGAAATTGTTGCGAAATTCCATATTATAACTGAATCCGCGGAACGCCGAACACCAGTTACAAAATTATTACACAAATGAACGAAAACACATGTTCTCGCCGTTATACTATATACTTGTAACATGTAACTTAAGGTTAACGCTCTCACTGACGACGATGCTGTTGTGGAGGGACAAAATATATGCGAACGGATTTTTTTCGATGGGTTTTGGTCTTTTTGTTTAGTGCGACTCCACGTGCAACCGCGGGTTTATTAAATAAATATTTGTACGTTTTTATTTAAAAAGTACAATGTTACACAGTCACACGACGTCCGTACTCCACACTATTTAAAACGGATCTATATTAGAAAAAAAAACGCTAATTAAACCTCACCTAAATTAGAATAATGAAAAAAATAGAATCGATTACTCTATTTGATGTGATAGAGTCAAAATTTCGAGCGACCGAATTAGAGTAATTTAACTCTAATTACTAGTGTTGTGTATCGGTAAAAAACTTATCGCGATAACAACGATACCGATAGTTATCAGTTATCGAACGGTCAGAGGTACCGATGTATCGGTCCGAGACCAACAAATTCCATATCGGCGATAACTATAAAAATATATAGTACGCATACTATATTACGTTATTAAATACTGTATTACTCTATTTTCATTATATAGCGTGTCATGCCACGTGTACGATTCTGTTCCTAACTATTAACTGAATATTATTACGGGCAACGCAGCACAGAAAACGCTGGCCGGTTAACTGAACAAAAAATTTTTACGGCAACGTACGAAATTTACAGACAAACTAGTGAGCATGGAACGGGAAAGGACGGCGAACACAAAGTACAACGGTCGCAAAATAATATTCTGCGCGCCGCCGGAATCGAACCGATGACTTGGAATGAAAAAGTACGAGCGGACGGCCAGCGTGAGCCCGGAATGGCTCTTTTGGCAGCTTTTGCCAAAAAAGCTGACAGATTGACACGTGGTAGGTGTCCAGTGGATCCCAAGGAATAAAGGGACAAAGCCATGGCGTCGGATGTGAAAGGTACATCGTTTTTATTGTATCCGTACCAAAACAGTACAGACGTCATGGCGGCTACTGTACTTTCTGCATGTATGGGGAATAAGACGTACAGTTGAGTGTACATGCCGTACATTCATATGTACGGCTAGTACATTTAGCTGTACGGCACGTACATTTATCGCCGATAGTTATCGTTATCGGTGTTATCGCCGATAAGTACCCGATATTATCGGTTACTTATCGGCGATAAGACCGATAACGATATATCGAACCAATATATCGATTATCGGGAACCCGAAAAATGGTCCATATCGGTTATCGGTAAATGCTTACCGATACACAACACTACTAATTACGATTCGCGGTGTGCTGTAGTGTCCATACTATCCAACATTATTGTACTTTGTACTCTTGGTATCTTGGAAGGTATAAGGGAGATGTACCACTAATTTTTTACTACTAGGGTACCGGCGGGTACGGGTTGTGGCGAGAAATCGAGTTTTTTTTTTCGTAAACGCGTATCGGGTACCGGGTAACAATTTAGGAGCGTGCAATAACCCGGCCGGGTTCCGGGTGTTGAGATTTTGAAAAAAAGAAAAATGTCGGATTCAGGTATTTGAAATTTTGACTTTTGCGACCTCTGCCTGCCTGCCCTCCCTCCCTTCCTCCGTGCCTCTCCCTCTCCCTGTCGTGTCTTTCCTTTTCTCTCTGCTTTTGTCTGTCTGCATGACTCTCTATCTCTATCACTCTGTCCCTATGTCTGTCTCCGCAAGTCTTTTATTTTTTTGCTTTGTTTGTTCCCCTTCGTTCTTGTTCACTCTTCCTCTCCCTCTCCCTCTGCATCTCGCTCTCCCTCTCCCTCCACAATTTCTTCATCACCATCTTTGAAATGTGAATCCCAACGACGTTCTTGTGTTTTCGTGCCAAAAAAATAAACTAAAATTAAAGAACAGTTATTTTGTTTTTTTTTTTCTCTACTTTCATTTTCTTGCAGCTTTTTCTCAGTTCCCTCATATACCCCGTTATCACCGATATTATTTGGTCGGATTCCGGTCTCATTAGTCCTTAGAGAAACCAAAATATTTTGGGGACATTTGGGGTTTTGGATACTCCGGGTTCCATGGTGGTCCACGTGAAAGGTGGCGTCACGTTACTGGTCGTAAGGGACGGAATAGGACGAGACAACATCGAGGGAATTCCGGTTCCGTTAAAGGGGCAATCCATGGTATCTGAACTTTTGCTTTTTTTTTTTTTTGCAATTTTCTCTCCCTCTCTCTCTCTCTCCCTCTCTCTCCTCTCTCTCTCTCTCTCTTTCTCTTTCTCTCTTTTCCTCTCCCTCTCCCTCTCCTTGTCCCTCTCCCTATTTAATCACGAAGATTGTAACACTTAGGCTTTCTTCCTCTCCCTCTCCCTCTCCCTCTCCCTCTCCCTCCCCCTCTCTCCCTCTCTCCTCTCTCTCTCACCCTTCCAGGATTATACTGCTGCCAGAACCTTCGTATTTTTGGTTGGTTTTTCGGTTTCAACGGAGGATCTGTAAATTTAATTCACCAAGATTTAACACACATACCTATGAGGTTGCGAGAATTTGTGTGGATACGACTCCTTCCGCCGCTTTTTTTGGTTTGACAGTTTTTTTTTTACTCATATAGCCAAAGAAGCGACTCCCGAAGACACTTTCAATGCCGTGATTGGAGGATTGGTCGACACAATCATTGGTGCGACGAGTAGTCTCGTGCAACCATATGCAGCGTCAATCACCGGTATTTTTTATTTGTTTCTTTTTTTACCCATTTAGTTTTTAGTTTTTAGTTTTTTTTTTTTTTTTTAGATTTTTTTGGGATTTTTGGGGTTTTTTGGGATTTTTTTTTGGATTTTGTTGGGATTTTTTTATTGCTTGGCTGGAATGTTTTCGGGTACTTTCCATTGTTTTTCATCGTTTTTCAACTTCGTTTTACCTTTCTCACCTTCTTTCACTGTTTTCTCACCGTTTTCCATTGTTTTCTTTTCTGATTCTTGCCATTTCCCACTCTCTTTCACCGTCCTTCCTTTGTTTTCTACCTTTTCCGTCGTTTTTTGCTGTTTTTCCTCGTTGTCCCTTCGTCTTTCCCCCGTATCTCACAGTTTTTTTGCCGATTTATCCCGTTTTTATGACTTCATCTCCTTTTTTTTTATGTCGGTTTATCTCGCTTTTTTGTCGATTTTCTCAGGAATCGATGCCGTACTTTTCTATTTAGCAGGAGTTTGGGTTTTGGAAAATTTTAAAATCGATGATGAAGTTCAAGCAGCGCCCGCTCATCTTTTTTTTGCGGAACTTGGGGAGGACTTTCGGTCCGTTAATTTGCGACAAAAAGGGGAATAAAACACACCTACAGTTTAGAACCCATTTCCTACGGACTGTTTTACGGAGGAGAAGGGAAGCAGTTGGGCATGCAGGTGAGAAGGGAGATGGAGAGGGAGAGGGAGAGACAGAGGGAGAGGGGGAGGGAGAGGGGATCGGAGAGGGAGAGGGAGAGGGGAGGGGGAGGGGGACGGGGAGGGGGAGGTGGAGTGGGGAGAGATGGGAGGGGAAAAGGTTGCATGCTGATAAAATAAATGGGCATTTAGCAGTGATCTTTATTGAACTGGTTTGCCAATAACAATATGTAGTATTTTTAGGGGTCTTGATATTCGATGTATCTTTTCCCTGATAATCATGATATATCCATATCGACATCGCGATATTATAGAGGTGTATCTTTTATATTTTCCAGACTTTTTGTACTTTTCGTATTTTTTGTACATTCTCTGCATCTGACATACATGAAGTTCAATTTTTTCTGGTCAATTATCAGTTATAATCACAAGGAGGGAGGGAGGGAGGGAGGGAGAACATTTGCAATTTTGATATTTTTATATCACTAGCATTTAGAGCTTGTTTCTTATGGTCAGTTTTGCAGAGAGGGATTCAGCTGGGCATACAGAGGCAGAGGGAGAGTGGGAGGGGGAAGTGGGGGTGAAAGGGAGAAGGTTTTTTTGACTTTTTTTGACTTTTTTTGACATTTTGATGATAGTTTTGACTTTGACTTTCTTGTAGATCCTCGGGCTCCTAGTTTACTTTTGGTCGAAATAACGACTTTTATCCTTTTTTATATCTTCAATTTTTTTGGCGTTTTGTGAGAAAAGGAACACCTTCGTACCGTAATTAGCATTGATTCCACTATTTCAAAAAATTGGGTTTATTGGTAGATGTTTTTTTTTCGCGGGGGAGGTCATTTTTGGTAATGCGATCTTATTTTGTATACATACATACATATATAAATAAGTGTGCCATTGGAATCGGAATTACGTGAATAATATAAATAAGTGTGCCATTGGAATCGGAATTACGTGAATAAGCTAGCATTACATAATCCACACTAACTAGCATTCCTCTCTCTCTCTCTCTCTCTCTGTGTGTGTGTATGTGTTAGGGTTTAGGGTTCTAGTTGACTCACTTATATATAGGACTTAGATTACTCTTCTAGGAATGTAATTCCTTGTATGCAAAAACTGTGAAGCAGTTTTTGGGGTTTATCAATTATTAAGATCATTGTGATCTTTTGGCAAAACTGTTTGAAATTCTGCATGTGGATTCCTTGTGTTTTTGTCTTTCCTTTGGCAAACTTGCAGACCTAGGGTAGGTCTGGTTTGATTAAGACTTCATTGTAAAGTCAGCATTGTGGGTTTATCGTGAGAGTTTCCTACTGTGTGACTGTGTTATTATTATGGCAACTGTTGGTGCTTCTTCTACTTCTACTTCTTCTGTGACACCACTGTCACACCTGCCTCATTACAACAGGTTACAACCTGCCTCATTACAACAGGTTACAGGCCCGCCCTCACGGATCCCGGTGTTTAATGTGCAAAAATATGTGTATTGGGCTGATTTGACTAAGACCTATCTTAAACAAGTAAAATTGTATGATATAGTTTACGGTGCTCTTCCGGATACAGATCCATATTTTGACAAGACCTGCCTCATTACAACAGGTTACGGGCCCGCCCTCACGGATCCCGGTGTTTAATGTGCAAAAATATGTGTATTGAACTGATTTGACTAAGACCTACCTTAAACAAGTAAAATAGTATGATATAGTTTACGGTGGTTTTCCGGATACAGATCCATATTTTGACAAGAAAAATGAAGATGCATTGCATGTTTTCAAATTCCTCTTATCAGATCCATGACTATATCCATATCT
Source organism: Zygnema cylindricum (assembly GCA_037447655.1). Taxonomy (NCBI): domain Eukaryota; kingdom Viridiplantae; phylum Streptophyta; class Zygnematophyceae; order Zygnematales; family Zygnemataceae; genus Zygnema; species Zygnema cylindricum. The sequence goes on from JBBHKE010001610.1 coordinate 17,676, forward strand.
GTCAACATCTGATGGACTTTGAGATCTTATGTCGCTAATGAGGATGAAGTTATCCTGCCGATGCTCTCCGGATTTCCCCCTCCTCCCTTGTCTCCCTTCTTTCTCTCTCGTCCCTCCCTTTCCAAAAGTGATCTCCAGGTTGGACTCGATGTCGCTTTCCACAGATGAGAGGAAGGTGGGACACTTTGGGGCAAGATGTTATTAAAGACCGTCTTGCTTGAAAGAAGAATACTGGTCTTTTCATCTTGCATCAACATCATGCATCATCATGTAGATAAGATGATTGCAGAAGATGAAGATGGAGGTGAAGTTCGAGAATGAAGATTAGATTTTTTAGGGATAGATGACAGATTACGATAGATGATAAATGATAGACGATAGATCATAGACCATAGATGATCATAAATGATAATATATGGTAGATGGTAGATGGTAGATGTTACTCGATAGATGATAGATGGTGGAGGATGACAGACGATGATAGATGATGTTAGATGAAGATAGATGGGTGATGATGATGCATGATGATAGATGATGATAGAAATGTTGTTTTGGAAACCTTTAGTACTCTCTATATCTAGTGTGTGAGAAAGAGATTAAGGACTTAGTCACTGAAAGAGATTAAGGTCTTAGTCACTTTTGTGTAGAGACTAAATTATAGTAGACAGGTGTTAGTGTGGTGTGTAACTCCGAAGAGAGTACACAAGCTTGGTACACTCTAGGGACACGTGTCAGTACGTGAGACGGCAGATAGAGGCAGCCGTCATTTTGGAAGTGAAATATTGGCTTCACACTCATTTCAGGTACTTATCATTTTGGCGGCAGTCAGATTTAAGTTTGATGTAAATATTTCCGTGTGTTAGGGTTTAGGGTTCTAGTTGACTCACTTATATATAGGACTTAGATTACTCTTATATGAATGTAATTCTTTGTATGCAAAAATTGTGAAACAGTTTTTGGGGTTTATCAATTATAAAGATCATTGTGATCTTTTGGCAAAACTGTTTGAAATTCTGCATGTGGGTTCCTTGTGTTATTGTCTTTACTTTGGCAAACTTGCAGACCTATGGTGTGTCTGGTTTGATTGAGACTTCATTGTGAAGTCAGCATTCTGTGACTTTATCGTGAGAGTTTCCTACCGTGTGACTGTGTTATTATTATGGCAACTCTTGGTGCTTCTTCTACTTCTACTTCTTCTGTGACACCACCTGCCTCATTACAACAGGTTATGGGCCTGCCCTCACGGATACCGGTGTTTAATGGGCAAAAATATGTGTATTGGGCTGATTTGACTAAGTCTTACCTTAAGCAATTAAAATTGTATGATGTGGTTTCCGGTGCTCTTCCGGATACAGATCTAAATTTTGACAAGAAAAATGAAGATGCGTTGCATGTTCTCAAATTCCTCTTGTCAAAAAATCTGAACATGACATATATCCATATCTCTACGGCTACTGAAACATGGAAGACTTTGCGAGAGTCTTATGTCCTAGCTAATAAACAGAATGAAGTTATAACTGCTGGAAAAATCGAGAATTATAAATATACCGGAGGTGATATGAACTCATATTGTAATGGCCTGAAACTTCTCTCTCTCTCTCTCTCTCTCTCTCTCTCTCTCTCTCTCTCTCTCTCTCTCTCTCTCCCTCCCTCCCTCACACACACACACTCTCTCCCCCCCACTCTCTCTCTCCCTCCTCTCCCTCCCTCCCGCTCTCCCTTTCCAAAAGTGATCTTCAGGTTGGACTCGATGTCGCTTTCCACGGACGAGAGGAAGGGGAGGAGGGTGAGGAGGGACACTTTGGGGCAAGATGTTATTAAAGACTGTCTTGCTCGAAAGAAGAATACTTGTCTTTTCATCTTGCATCATCATCTTGCATCAACATCATGCATCATCATGTAGATAAAGATGATTGCAGAAGATGAAGATTAGGTTTTTTAGGGATAGATGACAGATTACGATAGATGATAAATGATAGACGATAGATAATAGATGATAATAGATCATAGATCATAGATGATCATAAATGATAATAGATGGTAGATGATAGCTGATAGATGATAGATGATGGAGGATGACAGACGATGATAGATGATGTTAGACGATGATCGATGATGATAGATGGGTGATGTTGATGCATGATGATAGATGATGATAGAAAATGATAGATGATGATAGAAAATATCGTACTAAACATCGTCTTAATATCGTATTTACTATCGTATTTGCTATCGTATTTAATATCGTACTTAATATCGTATTTAATATCGATTAATATCGTATATAATATCTATTAATATCGTATTTAATACCGTATTTAATATCCTACTTAATATCGTATTAATTATCAAATCACTATCATATCAGATTTGATTCAGATCTGATTCATACAGATCTGATTCATATCAGATCAAATTCATCAGATCACAGATGAGATTCGAATCAGATCAGATACATATAATATCAGATTCATATCAGATCATCAGATTCAGATCAGATTCACATCAGATCAGATTCATAGCATAGCAGATTCATAGCAGATTAATATAATAATATAGTAATATAAATCATATCGTATTATTATATCATATTGTTGTATACTATTATTATATTATATCATCATATTATTATATCGCATTATCATCGTATTATATCATCATATTATTATATCGCATTATATCGAAGTATTACATCGTATTATTATATCGTATTACATCGTATTATAATATAGTATAATTATATCGTATTATAGTATAGTATTATTATACCATATCATAAGTACGATATTAATACGATATAATGATCTGATGAATTTGATCTGATATGAATCAGATGTGATATGATAGTAATCTGATATTAAATACGATATTACATACAATATTAAATACGATATTACATACGATATTAACTACTATATTAAATACGATAGTAAATACTATATTAAAGATGATATTGATACGATATTGAATACGATAATAAATACGACAATAAATATGATAATAAATACGATATTGAAATACGATATTGAAATACGATATTAAAATACGAGTTTTATTGTATTATTCTGTATTAAATATCGTAGTACTGTATCGTATTATTAAACCGTATTACTGTATGGTATTACTATATCGTATTATTACATCGTATTACTGTATGGTATTACTGTATCGTATTACTGTATCGAATTACTGTATTGTATTACTGTATCGTATTATTATATCGTATTATTATATTGTATTATTATTGTATTATTATATCTTCTTATTATATCATATAATAATAGCCAATTATAATAATGTATGACTGTGTCGTATTATTATATCATATTTATTATATCGTATTACTGTATCGTATTACTATATCATATTATTATATCGTATTATTACTGTATTATTATATCGTATGACGTATTATTATATCGCATTATCAATCGTATTATTATATTGTATTATGTCATATTATATCGTATTATATTGTATCCTTATCGTATCTTTATATCGTATTACTGTATGGTATTACTGTATCGTATTACTGTATCGAATTACTGTATTGTATTACTGTATCGTATTATTATATCGTATTATTATATTGTATTATTATTGTATTATTATATCTTCTTATTATATCATATAATAATAGCCAATTATAATAATGTATGACTGTGTCGTATTATTATATCATATTTATTATATCGTATTACTGTATCGTATTACTATATCATATTATTATATCGTATTATTACTGTATTATTATATCGTATGACGTATTATTATATCGCATTATCAATCGTATTATTATATTGTATTATGTCATATTATATCGTATTATATAACGTATTATACAACGTTTTATATAATATTATATCGTATAATTATATTGATTATTATATACCGTACTACATATCGTAGTATATACCGTATTTTATACCACCATCGTACTATATATCGTATTATACATCGTATTTTATATCGTAATTTACATCGTATTTTATACCGTATTAATATCATGATTAAATATCGTTTAAATATCGTATTTAGTGTGGTATTAAGTATCGTATTTAATATCGTATTTAAATATCGTTTGTAATATCGTATGTAATATCAGATTAATATCAGATCACTATCATATGATAATGCATGATAAATTAAAAAGCACGATGGTAAACCATCTGAGTCTGGGGGTACAAAAGGGGTGGCATGACCAACACTGGAAAACAACAATAAAAAACAAAAAGAGCGACGAGAACACAAAAAAATGGAAGCAACAACAAGGAAAATAAAAGCACCTTTACTCAAAATGAAAAGCACGGCAACTCACAAAAACAAAACTACAAACCTCAACCCCAACCCTAACTCAATTAAATATCTACGAATAACAACCCTATAAGTCCCCCCAGCCCGGGGGAGCACGATGAGGGAGTTCCAGAGCACGGCGACGATCCATAACCGCAACAGTCGATCGGAGGAGAATAGAAGCCTGCACTCGCTGTAGAGCCACAGATAAGCGTTGACGGTAAAAAGAAGTAAGGACCGAAGGAGGAGGGCTCCCAGGTCCTCGACGCTCGAAAGCACGACGAGCACAAGTACGGAGAAACTCGTCCAGTGCAACACCCAAGCAACCAAAGATCTCGACCGCCATCAGAATAAAGCCATCCATAGGGTCCCGGTGGGCATAATCACGCTCCTTCGCCTTAGCAGCGTCACGAGCTGCCACCCAAAGATGTCGAGCCGCCTGACCAACAACTGTAGCTGAAGTAGGGTTCGCCAGAACAATATCACCAAAAATGCGACAGGCACCATCAAGCAGAACAACATCGATCCGACGCGAGGGAATAATATGAGAAACCTCTCGACGCACAGAAAACCCCCCTTCTGAAGCGATAGTGGCAACGGTGTCTCGAATAGTGTCGTGCGCCTGGATCAAATCTCCCCTATGGGAGCAACGAAGCAAATGGACACCATCGGCCCCCAAGACACGACCACATGCACAAACAAGGGAGCCAAGTAAAGGAGGATGGGGGAGGCCAAGGCGAAACCGAAGGGCGGTGGTGAACTGAGCTGGTGAGAATCGGAGAGTGGACAAAATAGGTGTGGCAAAAAGCCAAGACCCAGAATCAAGTCCGCCACAATAGAGAAGACGGGCACGAGAAGAATCGGAGGGAAGCGCCTTGAGAAGCTCGGATTTAATGGTGGCGACAACCCGATCGGAAATAGATTCCTGGACACGCTCAACAGATTTTGTAACAAGGGTCGAGAAAATCGGCACATCCACAAGGGAATGGGGAGGAAGAGAACGTGACGCGTCCAATAGAGATCGTTGGAAGGCGAACACACCATCTGAAACTCGGGGGACTCGGGGGATAACAGTAGCTAGAACGGGGGTGTCCCCAGCCAAGAAACGGGAAACAAGAGTAGAGGCAATAAGAAACCAACTTCCCAAATAGGCAGCGGGAGCAACACGAGGGGTCGATAACAGACCCAACCCCCCAGTTGAGACAGGGAGGGATGCCTGAATGCGAGCCGATGGCCCAGACTCGCGATCGAATGCCCGCGACCTAACAAAGTGTGGAGGACTTCCATGAGGCCATCGTCAAAAGCCGAGAGAGAGGAGACAAATGTCGAGGTGGGAGGGGAAGTACGAGTGAGGTAAGAAGGGCGGTGGGGAAAACACCTGGTTAACATAGCAAAAGCAACTTGGGGATAGCGAAGGTGAGGAAGGTCGTCCACTTGAGCTAGATCTGTCTATAAAGCATCATCAAGGAATTGGGTCACGAAAAAATCCGAACCAAGGGGGCAACCTAGCACACGAATGCCATCGCAGGGAGAAGGGGTTTGAAAACCAGGAGGGGTAGTAAACGAAAGTGGAATATCCTAAGGAGACCAAATAACACACTTCGACGGCTGAACTGAAAGGCTGAGTTCGGCTAAACGTTCCCTGAAAAAATCATATGCCAACACGACTTGTTCTCTCGGCCCAATAATGTGCGTATCATCTGTGGGCGAAGGGAAAAGGCAAGAAGGGAAGGCAGCTGCGGAGGCACGAAGGGCCCGGTAATGGGCAAGGGCGAACAATGGTCCGCCGAGAGGGTCACCTTGGCGAGTTCCAATAGCAGAGGAGAAAGGAATAAGATCACCATCGGCCGAGAAGGAAAGGTTGCTTGTCAAAGAATAGAAAGCCCTCACAAAGGGGAATAATTGGACAATCGGAGATGGAGCCGCCATAAGCTCTGAAAAAATCACGTTCCGATCCATCGTATTAAATGCATTAGAAACGTCAACTTGAAGGACCAACGAATCCGGATGTACATCCAACAAAGCCGGAATCCCGTGGACCACGGCCTCACAACCCCTCTCGTGGCCACTCCAAACTGATGAGGAGAGAAATAATCATGGAAAGCCGGTTGGAGCTGAAGACATATCGCACGAGCCACCAACCTATATAAAACCTCTCCCACGGCAATAGGGCGGATCCCACCATTAGGTTTGGCGATTGCCACAAGGCGGGACGCTGTGAGAAGATCACAAATCCGAGGGGGAACATCCCCACTAGCTATAAGGGAACATACTCGAAAAAACACATCGAACCCTCGGGGACCCGATTCAGGGGGCAAAACATCGCGAAACAACTCATATACTGTGCCCGAGGGGCCCCCCGCTGAAAGGTGAGGAGAAGAGCTAAGAGCCTTAATGAAAACCTCCCGATCCAAAGTAAAACTCTCAGAAGGCTCAAAGGTGTGGACGGAAAGGGCTAAAGGGGAAGGGGCAGGGGGGTGGAGAGCTCGAAGGACCTCAATAGTGGAAGAAGATCCGGGGGCAGGGGTGAATGGCTGTAGGGCCCGAACCGCTCGAGAAAGCTCACCAACTCGGCCTAAATGAATTGCTCGACGATAAGAGGCCGGGACATCCGACAGCTTAGGTGGCCGACGTGGTATGAAAGAGGTGCTCGATACCCGATCCTCATGCTCGGCGTGGAGGGACTTCCAATCACCCCGAAGGAATCGGCGACAACGCGCCATAGTTTCTCTAGCCCCACTGCCCCCTCCACGACTTGGAAGGACTAGCACCCAGAGAGAGAACATAAGAAGTAGGTGCCAAGGAGCAATGTCCGCCGGGTTTGAAGAAATGTGGGACAAGGGGAGGTGGAGGGCATCTTGTACTATTGTCTTGACGGCCACAGGAATACGGGTGTACAATCGCGGGCGGGGGGCTCCCAAATCATAAGCTCCCAAAACATCTAACTCACGTACGAAATTCCAATCCTCATCTGTGGGGCCGGACGGGAGTGTGGTCGACAATGATGGAGGAGAGGTGATAGACAAAGGACCACCCAAGGTTATACAATGTCGACAACTCCGTGTATGAAGGGAAATGCCGGCCCCAGCGGCAAAAAGGTTGTGACACCCAGGACATTCCAAACGCCTCAAAGGTTTACGAGGTTTGGGCGGAAGTGGGGGAGGGAGAAGGGAATAAGAAGGGCTTCCGGACATGGTTGATAAGTCAAAGACGACATGGGAATTGGGAGGGTGAGAGGAAGAGAAAGCGTGGGAGAGGAAAATGAACCATGTGGGATGGATGGGGAAATTGGTAGGAACCAGAATGTAACATAAAGTTTGATGCCGGAAAAGAAAGGGGCGATTCATATCAGATCAAATTCATCAGATCACAGATGAGATTCGCATCAGATCAGATACATATTATATCAGATTCATATCAGATCAGTATCAGATCTGATTCATATCACATCAGATTCATCAGATTCAGATCAGATTCACATCAGATCAGATTCATAGCATATCAGATTCATAGCAGATGAATATAGTAATATAATAATAGAATAATAATAATATAATAATATAGTATTATAAATATCCTATTATTATATTATATCATCGTATTATTATATTGCACTAACATCATATTATTATACCGCATTATCATCGTATTATATCATCATGTTATTAAATCGCATTATATCGAATTATAATATTGTATTGTATCGAAGTATTACATCGTATTATTATATCGTATTACATCGTATTATAATATATTATAATTTATATCGTGTTATGATATCGTATTATAGTATAGCATTATTATACCATATCATAATAGCATATTATAATATCGAATTTTAATGTATTATTTTATTTTAAATATCGTATTATTGTATCGTATTACTGTATCAAATTACTCTATCGTATTACTGTATCGTATTACTGTATCATATTAACTGTATCTTATTATTATATCGTATAATTATATTGTATTATTATTGTATTTTCAACTTCGTTTTACCTTTCTCACCTTCTTTCACTGTTTTCTCACCATTTTCCATTGTTTTCTTTTCTGATTCTTGCCATTTTCCACTCTCTTTCACCGTCCTTCCTTTGTTTTCTACCTTTTCTGTCGTTTTTTGCCGTTTTTCCTCGTTGTCCCTTCGTCTTTCCCCCGTATCTCACCGTTTTTTTGCCGATTTATCTCGTCTTTTTGTCGATTTATTCCGTTTTTATGACGATTTATCTCATTTTTTTTAATGTCGGTTTATCTCGCTTTTTTGTCGATTTTCTCAGGAATCGATGCTGGACTCTTCTATTTAGCAGGAGTTTGGGTTTTGGAAAATTTTAAAATCGATGATGAAGTTCAAGCGGCGCCCACTCATCTTTTTTTTGCGGAACTTGAGGAGGAATTTTGGTCAGTTAATTTGCGACAAAAAAGGGAATAAATTACACCTACAGCTTAGAACCCATTTCCTACAGACTGTTTTACGGAGGAGAAGGGAAGCATTTGGGCATGCAGGAGAGGGAGAAGGAGAGGGAGAGGGGAGGGGGACGGGGACGGGGAGGGGGGGGTGGAGTGGGGAGAGATGGGAGGGGAAAAGGTTGCATGCTGATGAAAAAAATGGGCATACAGCAGTGATGTATATTGAACTGGTTTGCCAATAACAATATGTAGTATTTTTAGGAGTCTTGATATTCGATGTATCGTGTCCCTGATAATCATGATATATCCATATCGACATCGCGATATCTGCTATATAGAGGTGTATCTTTTAAATTTTCCAGACTTTTTGTACTTTTTGTATTTTTTGTACATTTTGTGCATCTGAAATACATGAAGTTTAAATTTTTCTGGTCAATTATCAGTGATTATCAGAGGGAGGGAGGGAGAACGTTTGCAATTTTGATATTTTTGTATCACTAGCATTTAGAGCCTGTTTCTTATGGTTTGTTTCAGGGAGGGATTCAGCTGGGCGTACAGAGTCAGTGGGAGAGTGGGAGGGGGAAGTAGGGGTGAAAGGGAGAATTTTTTGACTTTTTTTGACATTTTGATGATAGTTTTGACTTTGACTTTCTTGCAGATCCTCGGGCTCCTCGTTGTTTACTTTTGGTCAAAAATAACGACTTTTATCCCCTTTTATATCCTCAGTTTTTTTGGAGTTTTGTGAGAAGAGGTACACCTTTGTACCGTAATTAGTATAGCTTCCACTATTTAAAAAATTGGGTTTATTGGTAGATGTTTTTTTTTGGGGGGGGAGGTAATTTTTGGTAATGCGGATTGCATTTTATCTTAATTTGAATACATACATACATATATAAATAAGTGTGCCATTGGCATCGGAATTACGTGAATAAGCTAGCATACAAAATCCACACTAACCAGCATTCCTCTCTCTCTCTCTCTCCCTCTCTCTCTCTGCGTCTCTCTCTCCCTCCCTCCCTCCCTCCCTCCCTCACACACACACACTCTCTCCCCCCCACTCTCTCTCTCCCTCCTCTCCCTCCCTCCCGCTCTCCCTTTCCAAAAGTGATCTTCAGGTTGGACTCGATGTCGCTTTCCACGGACGAGAGGAAGGGGAGGAGGGTGAGGAGGGACACTTTGGGGCAAGATGTTATTAAAGACTGTCTTGCTCGAAAGAAGAATACTTGTCTTTTCATCTTGCATCATCATCTTGCATCAACATCATGCATCATCATGTAGATAAAGATGATTGCAGAAGATGAAGATTAGGTTTTTTAGGGATAGATGACAGATTACGATAGATGATAAATGATAGACGATAGATAATAGATGATAATAGATCATAGATCATAGATGATCATAAATGATAATAGATGGTAGATGATAGCTGATAGATGATAGATGATGGAGGATGACAGACGATGATAGATGATGTTAGATGATGATCGATGATGATAGATGGGTGATGTTGATGCATGATGATAGATGATGATAGAAAATGATAGATGATGATAGAAAATATCGTACTAAACATCGTCTTAATATCGTATTTACTATCGTATTTGCTATCGTATTTAATATCGTACTTAATATCGTATTTAATATCGATTAATATCGTATATAATATCTATTAATATCGTATTTAATACCGTATTTAATATCCTACTTAATATCGTATTAATTATCAAATCACTATCATATCAGATTTGATTCAGATCTGATTCATACAGATCTGATTCATATCAGATCAAATTCATCAGATCACAGATGAGATTCGAATCAGATCAGATACATATAATATCAGATTCATATCAGATCATCAGATTCAGATCAGATTCACATCAGATCAGATTCATAGCATAGCAGATTCATAGCAGATTAATATAATAATATAGTAATATAAATCATATCGTATTATTATATCATATTGTTGTATACTATTATTATATTATATCATCATATTATTATATCGCATTATCATCGTATTATATCATCATATTATTATATCGCATTATATCGAAGTATTACATCGTATTATTATATCGTATTACATCGTATTATAATATAGTATAATTATATCGTATTATAGTATAGTATTATTATACCATATCATAAGTACGATATTAATACGATATAATGATCTGATGAATTTGATCTGATATGAATCAGATGTGATATGATAGTAATCTGATATTAAATACGATATTACATACAATATTAAATACGATATTACATACGATATTAACTACTATATTAAATACGATAGTAAATACTATATTAAAGATGATATTGATACGATATTGAATACGATAATAAATACGACAATAAATATGATAATAAATACGATATTGAAATACGATATTGAAATACGATATTAAAATACGAGTTTTATTGTATTATTCTGTATTAAATATCGTAGTACTGTATCGTATTATTAAACCGTATTACTGTATGGTATTACTATATCGTATTATTACATCGTATTACTGTATGGTATTACTGTATCGTATTACTGTATCGAATTACTGTATTGTATTACTGTATCGTATTATTATATCGTATTATTATATTGTATTATTATTGTATTATTATATCTTCTTATTATATCATATAATAATAGCCAATTATAATAATGTATGACTGTGTCGTATTATTATATCATATTTATTATATCGTATTACTGTATCGTATTACTATATCATATTATTATATCGTATTATTACTGTATTATTATATCGTATGACGTATTATTATATCGCATTATCAATCGTATTATTATATTGTATTATGTCATATTATATCGTATTATATAACGTATTATACAACGTTTTATATAATATTATATCGTATAATTATATTGATTATTATATACCGTACTACATATCGTAGTATATACCGTATTTTATACCACCATCGTACTATATATCGTATTATACATCGTATTTTATATCGTAATTTACATCGTATTTTATACCGTATTAATATCATGATTAAATATCGTTTAAATATCGTATTTAGTGTGGTATTAAGTATCGTATTTAATATCGTATTTAAATATCGTTTGTAATATCGTATGTAATATCAGATTAATATCAGATCACTATCATATGATAATGCATGATAAATTAAAAAGCACGATGGTAAACCATCTGAGTCTGGGGGTACAAAAGGGGTGGCATGACCAACACTGAAAAACAACAATAAAAAACAAAAAGAGCGACAAAAACACACACTAAAAAAAGGAAACAACAAAAAGGAAAATAAAAGCACCCTAACTCAAATGAAAAGCACGGCAACTCACAAAAACAAAAATACAAACCCCAATCCCAACCCTAACTTAATTAAATATCTATGAAAAACAACGGGGAGAGGAAGGAAAAGGAAGGAAGAAAAAGGAAGGGGAAGGAACAGGAAGGAAGGAGAAGTCAGAGGAAGGAAGAGAGGAAAGGAAGGGAGAGGAAGGAAAAGGAAGGAAGAAGAAGGAAGAGGAAGGAAGAAGAAGGAAGAGGAAAGAAGAAGGAAGAAAAAGGAAGAGGAAGAAAGAAGAACGAAGAGGAAGGAAGGGGAAGGAAGAGGAAGGAAGAGAGGAAAAGAAAGGGAGAGGAAGGAAAAGGAAGGAAGAGGAAGGAAGAAGAAGGAAGAGGAAAGAAGAAGAAGGAAAAAAAGGTAGAGGAAGAAAGAAGAACGAAAAGGAAGGAAGGGGAAGGAAGAGGAAGGAAGAGGAGGGCAGAGGAAGGAAGAGAGGAAAAAGAAGGGAGATTAAGGAAAAGGAAGAAAGGAGAAGGAAGGGGAAGGAAGAGGAAGGAAGTGGAAGGAAGAGGAAGGAAGAAGAAGGGAGAAAAAGGAAGAGGAAGGAAGAGGAAGGAAGAAGAAGGAAGAGGAAGGAAGAGGAAGGAAGAAGAAGGAAGAGGAAGGAAGAGGAAGGAAGAGGAAAGGAGAAGAACGAAAAAAAAGGAAGGGAAGGCAGAAGAATGAAGAAGAAGGAAGCGGAAGGAAGAGGAAGGAAGAGAGGGAAAAGGAAGGGAGAGGAAGGAAAAGGAAGGGAGAAGAAGGAAAAGGAAGGGAGAAGAAGGAAAAGGAAGGAAGAGGAAAGAAGAGGAAGTAAGAGAAAGGAAGAGGAAGGAAGAAGAAGGAAGAAGGAAAAGGAAGGAAGAAGGAAGAAGAAGGAAGAGGAAGGAGGAGGAAGTATGAAGTGAGGAAAAAGAAGGGAGAGGAAAGAAAAAGAATGGAGAGGAAAAAAAAAGAATGATGAGAAAGAAAAGGAAAATAGAAGAAGGAAGGGGAAGGAGGAGGAAAGAAGAGGAACGAAGAGGAAGGAGCGGAAGAGGAAGGAAACTCTCCCTCTTTCTCCCCCTCCCCCTCCCCCTCGCCCTCCCCCTCCCCCCCTCCCCCTCCCCCTCCCCCTCCCCTCCCCCCCCTCCCCCCTCCCCCTCCCCCCTCCCCCCCTCCCCCTCTCCCTCTACGTTACTATACGCTAAGTTGATCAACTTGTTCGAAAGCGCTTAAGTGTCTAAAAAAGTGAGTTAAGTTATAAACATATCTCTTACAAAGTTGTAAAAGTTAGTTCTCTATCGCTTGTTCATAATACATGAATTTCTTTTTTGATTAGTCGATAGATGTTTATCGTACTTGGGACAGTTTTATGCTTTTACTTTCAATCTCTATCTTATTTGCCTCTAGATTTTTGGTGACTTGTATGTAATTGTCAAAATGATGCTCGATTGTTTTTAACAAATTTGTTTTTGAAAAAGTTGTACTTGTGTTTAATTTTGTTTTCTTTTCTATTTTTTATGTCAAACACTCTTTCCCCTTGCACCTCGTATGGAACATTTTTTTTTACCTCGTCGAGAAAAATAAAATTACACCATGTGAAAAGTGGACTGAAGAAATCATGATTACTGTTTTGCACAAAGTGGTGAATTGGGTTTGGAGAAATGGTGACATTCTTGAATGGAATGGATCTTATCAATCGAGTTGTCCACTAAAGTGTTTCGAAACTCGAGGGTTTGTGCGTCGAGAACGAGAAAAGGATTTTAGTTTTTCCTTTTATGCCAAACGGATTTGTCGCAGATCACATGCAAGGTGAGCCTCTCTGTCTTGTCATACTGTATTTTTGGGCTCCTATTTATTCTTTAAAACACCAAAACCGGAAAGTTATCCATTCGTAAAACCTCCAATCGCTTCTAGTTTTACACTAGAAATAATAACAGTAGGGGCATTGGTGCTCGCTTAATGCTCTCTACAATTCCTTTGGTGCCGAAAACCACATCAGGTCACGGGATGAAAAACATGCAAGAATAAATTGGTTGTTTTATACTCGCTAATATCAATAAAAGGCCAACTGATATATATTTTCCCGTTTATGTTATAAAGTGACTTAGAGCTCTGCACAGTATTTGTTAGATATGAAATCGTCACTTTCAATTATTTTGTTCATCCTTTGTTTGCAGTGTTTATTTTTTGGTCACCTGTTTTCATTATTTTTTTTGTTTATGCCATATTTTTTTCGTAAATCAGGTTATTGTTTAGGAGGAAAGAAACAGTTCTCTTCAACGTAGTGAAGGAAAAGCTACAATTGGAACTGCTGAGGGACTAGCATATCTTCACGACGAATGTGCCTGATTATTTTATAGTTTTAGAACTGTACGCTTTACGGTTAGTTTTAGGATATTTAGTATTATTAGCGTCTCTTTGTGTCAACACACTATTTGAATGTATACTTTATCAGGTTATGCTGTTGTAGTGTTGATAACAAGAAACTCATGGTTCACCATCCATTTTTTTTTGCAAGCTTTCTTAAGAATTGGACCACTCGACGCATAATTTAATGATGGTTGAGCAAGATATTTTGGTGGTCCCCTTACTTGAAGTAGGGTATACTCTACTCCGGTGTACCACAAATTTCTGGATATTGTTAATGTTATGGACTGTAATACTGCAGGCTTGGTCGCATAAATTTTTGAAAATCGTACAGACTTACATTAATTTAATCAGGTTGGCGTGGCATAATTTCTAACCATCTGAACATTTATGCTTAATTGTTTGTACTTTGAGATTAGGGTCATCATAATTATTGAACACCTCACAAAATATTCATTTAAGTTCAATATTACGAACATGGCTGTATTCACTCGAATTTCTTATTGTGTTCGACAACTTAGTACACGAAATCGACCATCGTCAACTAGAAAATGGTATGAGGAACACATCAATCGACAACTTCATTCCAATGATCCTTGTACGTTTTGTAGTTTTTGTGATGTGATTTTACACACTTTTTGTTGCGACACTTCAATTACGGATCAGTAAGTTCAGTTTTGAGGCACGTAATGACAAATACTAGATGTTGTTGCCAACTTGAAAACGTAGTTAGTGACTGAGAAGATGATGTACCTCGAACTTCAAAAATGAAAAATAATAGAAGGATCACATTGAAGATTGTGTAAAATTATAGTGGGGGGATATAACCGGGTTTTGAAGGTTTAGCCATATAATTATGATTAACATAGATTTACTTTGTACTTAAAATATGGTTGAAAAACTTTCTGGGTACATGAACAATTTGCATGGATCACCGTGATAAGTTTGTTAGCATTTATGTTATTGTATATGTTCCTCGCTACATATTGTTGTGGGTGATGGCATGAAAGTGGTCGTGAGCAAGTTGCTAACAAATGTTTATCCAAACTCGAAATCGTACTGAACAAGTCGCACATACGTATGAACTTGATGCATCTGTATGCATTAAAAAATGCATAAAAAAAAAATCACGCTTGCATATGGCGCAACAATGCCACTTTTTTTGCACATTTTAAAGAGCATCTAGAGTACGTACAGGCATAATTCATGCACTACAATATTTAATAAATGCCCAAATTAGTGTAATTGTCACTAATTAAACATTACCTATATTGAACTAAACGAAAATGTAGCTACCATTTTTGTTTTGGGTTCGAGGGTCAAAATTTAGGGGCGCCGAGTTAGTGTTATTAACAGTACACCATTAATCGTTATTATTGTTAACATTAATTTTGTTGCGGCTTTTTTTGGCCCAAAATCATAAATCAACGTTATTAACATTAAAATACAATTAACTTTATGGAAAGTATTTATTTACTGTTAACTATTTTATATTACGTTCGTCAAAATTAGTGTGGTTGGAAGAAGTTCGTTTTTGTACATCGGGTCTACGTGACATCTCATTTCTACAACATTAAGTGCGTGAAAATTAACTTTCAATGCTAGTTAACTGCCAAAAAGAGCGAAACATTACAAAATATAAAACATAAAATATCGTAAAATTTACTCAAACTAACAAATGTTCCGAACGATTCCCAAACCCCACAAGTATCTCGGCGAAAGCTGTCAATGCAGTCTGCACTTGAAATAGTATTGATGACAGCTCAGCGTGCACGCTACGAAGTCGACACAAAAATTGGCTTTAAGTGCCAAATCAATGTTAATGTCATTTTTTCTTCGGACACAAAATCACAAATTAGCGTTATTTGCACTAAACTATCGTTTACACTATTTTTTTGTAACACTAATAACGATTAGTGGTGTAGTAACGGTTCATGGTGTACTGCACTGTACTGTTGACAATACTATTTAGTAATGTTGTGTATCGACAAGAAAATTATTGTGATGAAACCGATACCGATAGTTATTAGTTATCAATCGGTGAGGGCTCTCGATATATCGCTCCATGACCAAGAAATTCCTTATCGATGATAAGTAGAAAAAAATATAGGATGCTATATTATAGTACATTAGCTATAGTTATCGGTAACGTTGTTATCGCGAGAAAATACCGATATTATCGGGTTTTTATCGCGATAACACCTGTACTGATATACCATGCCAATATACCAATTATCGGCAAGTAAAAAAAGGGACATATTGGTTATCGACAAAACTCCACCGATGCACAACACTACTGAGTATTCAATTAAGTGGTTTGCAATTAGACATAATTTGTTGTAAGGAACTATATCAAAGAATTAATGGTTATAATTCACAAAATCTACAAACGTCGGTGATGGGCGATGTTCTGTACGGATTTAGTTATGGGTAGTCTGAAACTTTGAATTGTGAAGAATCTGGTTTAGTTCCATACAGTACGGTCATACGATTGACGCTAATTTACTAGAACCATAATTAATGTCAAAGATAAATTAGATTCAATCACTGTATTTCGGGTATCAATGTCAAAATTTTAGGGTGCCGATATAGCGTACAGTACGCTAATAACGATTCACGGTGTAGTTTTTGTTGGCGTTAGGCCCTTGAACCTAGAATAGAGTTAATAAGACTAATTGTTCCTTTACACTTATTATTTCCTAACACTACACCTTGAATCGTTATTAGCGTATAGAAATTATTAGTGTAAAGAATAAATTAGCATCATTCATTCTAATTTAGTGCCTTGAAACGTGGCAGATTATGGTCCACCTCCTTAAATAGTGTAATTTATTACATTTAAGGTATCAATGTCAAAATTTTGGGGTGCCGGTATAGCGTACATAAGGCTAATAACGATTCACGGTGTAGTTCACGGTGTATCCCAAAACTGTGGCTGGCAAACGTTTTTACCGTCTGAACGTTTAAAGCTGAACCAGGTTTAAACTCCAGTCAGAACGTTGCCTCAATTTTTGAAGATTAAACTTTTGCCCTAATTTAAACAGTTCGTACATTTGTACACGTTGATATTAAATATCAAAGTACAAAAGTGCGTCATGTACTGTACTTTAGAATTTCATATAATCGTACATGTAGGGCTGTACGCAATATGTGAGGTACATGTCCTGAAAAAAAAATACCAAATTTTTGGGCCAGAAACATCAAAGATTAGATATGTAAAAAAAAAAAAACAAAAAGCCTCTGGTGCGACTTTTAACGACATGTCGTTGTGCGACATGTCGTTGTCGTAGTGATTGTCGTTGAACCACCATAAAAGGTATTCGTTAATTAAAAACTTTATACCGTGAGCACAACTTTTTATTACAATTTAGCTCAATTTAAAAAAAGAAAAAGCTACGTATATTCGGTGTTATTTGGGGATTAAAATGTTCATACTGACACTGAACCTTTTTATGCTGTTGTGGCCTTACGAGGGTATCAGTCGAGAGTTGAAGCCTAACACTGATAATAGGCGATCGCTGCATGGCTGAATGTCTGAGCGGGTCTACATGACGAAGTGCCATCGATCTGAGAGTAAATGTCTGTTGTAACGGAGAGCCCTTCGTTACAAAGGGAAAAAGTTACCGGACCCGCGAGAACTTTTCATACCATACCAAACAAAATGTTTGACCAGTAGAATTCAGTTACCATTATTCATACGACAACCCAAACGAAAGGCGCTCCATTACAATTGACATTTGCCTTGATAGACTTCAAGATTTTCTGACTTTGTGGCGTTAACTGCCATGTGTCGTGCACCTTGCGGTCGTATTTTTTTCGAGCATCCTCAGGCTGCCTCGTGGATGGTGTTCACTAGCTCTTTCAGGTTCAAGGACACGCGTATACAAAAGTATGATTTCTGCATTTACTATTGGTTAATAGGATCCGATTAGGATCCCTGTTTGTCCTACCCTCTCTTTCTCTGGAGTACGATTTGAGATAGTACAATTTAGACGAAGTATATTGCATTTAATATCTACTTTGTGACCAGAGAGTTTACCGGCCAGTTGGCGCATTGCTGAACACAAACCGCTCAATTTTACATGGACTTCTTATTTCATTAGACCGTCAATTTTGTACTACATTATGTACTTTTAAGTATATTTTTTTTGTACTTAACTACTTATAAAGCAGTACAGTACCGTACTTTCTACTTTTCGTCTACAGTAACATTTTTATTAGCAGTTTCCATACAAATTGTTTTGACGGCCATATTTGTTGTTGCCTGCCTGCCGTCTGAAATAAAATTGCAAACATTTTTTCGCGGTATCGGTTCTGGATGGTTCCGGCTGAATAAAAATCTTAAACATTATGTCCTTTTCTTTTCACACCTCCAATGCCTTATAGCAGCTTCTAGTAATCAGTAATAAGGCCCGTCCACACATACGAATCGGCGGCCACAGCCTGCATACAAAATTTATGGGAGTTTCTAGTTTCAAGTTTCAACCTTCTGCAGCTCTCCCATTTAGGGATCTATCGTTACCTCATGTGCGTTCTTAGCACTGTAGTTCTAGCCCGTAGAAGCCAGATCTGCACTTCTGAGCCAATCAGGATACGGAATTAAGGATAAATAGAGTTTTACACAGGACAAGATTCACTACATGCAGTCCCAACCTTAAGTGTTGCAGAATCTATTTTTCCATAGGTCGTCTTTTAGACCCTCTTCTAGACTGAAATTTCCTCACCACGTTGTTCCGTACACATTTCCATCGCCTTCCAATCGTACAATTTTCAATCATCCAGTCGATCACCCAGTTAGCTTTACTCGGCCAGTTCTCTCCAAAAATTGCCTATTCCTTTAATTCTTACATTATCGTTGTTTGGTTTCATTTCCCTTTGGAGCTGCTGCAACGGCAGCCATGGAAGCCGTTTTGAATGTCAACGCGTCTTTTGTTTGTGTCGGACCGGCAGTCAGATTGCCGGCCGGCCATGGCCGCCCGGGCATTGCTGGTGCTTCGCATGAAGTTTGTCGAGTCTCGCCTTTCTCATCTCACCATTTTAGAGGCTCTGCATGCAAGTTTTTAGCAGGAGAGGCTGGACTGAAGTCATTATCGCCCGCAGAGAGGAAGCTCTTGAAAAAGGAAAGATTTGGAATCACCGTCGCAGTTAGTCTCGATGAGGACCCTAGTTCAGTACAGGCCTCCTCTTCTATACAAGAAGCTCCTCCTGTCTCAGTTCGGGAAAGCGATTATCCCGAGGATTACGTGCTGGTCTCGGATGATCCGGAAGAGATAGAAAAAGAGATAAGGAGAATAGAGGAAGAAAACAAGCTCCTTCGTGAAAAAATTGCCATTGCAACCGCAGAATCCGTTGAGATTGCAGAGGGCAGAAGAGACAAAGTTGATGTGACGCGACCGAGGATGAATGCGGAAGCTCCCTCCGTTGATTCTCGTCTTCCTGGTACAAGCTTTGTATCTCTTGCTACTCCGGTAACTGCTGCCTCAATGTCAGCTCCAGGTATAGTAGCATTGGTTTGGTTAGGTATTTAGTTAGGCCATATCGCGACAAATAGAGAGTCTCAAATGAAGTAACCGGAAATGAACGGAGACTTTTCTTGGAGAGGCTTGTGATCAGCTAAAACGGTACACTGTTAATTTCTGTGAAAGTTGATGATTCTAATGGCACTTAAGTTGGTTTTAGCATCAGTCTTTTTCTTTTTTTTAATGATTGTGGATAGTACGTGCTCACACCGAACAAACAGGATGAAATTTAAAGTGCTGAATGGTTTTTTGATTTCCTTTGTTTTTATTCTCATGACTCATATTAAAACCATTTTTTGTTGTATGTAATAATACGTATAACCTTCAAGTACACGTTTTTATTATGACTTTTGTTACTGGGAGCATTTTATAAACTGACAAGTTGGTGCAACCTCCTTGTCTCTCAATGTTTCCGTTAAGTTTTTTTTACAACATCTTCTTTCCAGAGTTCTCAGACATTGCTTGCCCAATTTGTGACTGAATAGCATCTCTTCTGCCAGGAAACCCTTATGACTACTGTGAAATGCTTTCACATCCATCTTTTGGCAGTATACTGTTTCTTCTCCTTAATTGTGTTCAGTTGCACGAACTTTTTTTTTGGGTTTTTTTATTATTCCTTTTGTTCTTTTTGTTTAATTTGGTTTCTGGTTTTTGGTTTTTGCTTTTTGCAGTTTCACAAGATGAAACTTCCCTCGGGCAACGAAGCAAAGACTTGGAAAGAGCGGAACTTGCAAGAAGCACATTTGGCACTGGACTACCGAAGACGGACAATCCTATAAGCGTTGTCTTCGTGTCATCCGAAGTAGCTCCATATTCTAAGACTGGAGGATTAGCAGATGTGGTGGGCTCTCTCCCTGTCGCCCTTGCTCAGAGAGGCCATCGAGTCATGGTGGTGTCACCGAGATACATGAACGGAGTAACCGACAGGCTCTATGATTCAGCTTTTGACTGTCAATGTCGTGTCAAAGTTGCCTGTTTTGACGGAGAGCACGAAGTTGCTTTTTTCCACGAGTATCGCGATGGAGTTGATTTTGTACGTTTCTAACACCCAGGATGGTTTTTGTTTATTATCATTTTTTTTTGTCTTTCTTCTCTCTCTTAAAGCTCTTAAGGATGGCTGGTCATTCCTTCCCATTTTCTGTTTGTTTGTTTTCTTTTTAGATTTTTTATGTGAAACTTCTCGAGGACCAATTTTCTTGTGCTTGTTATGGCAGGTTTTTGTTGATCATCCAGCATATCATAGGCCAGGGACACCTTATGGGGATACTCGTGGAGCTTTTGGAGACAATCAGGTAATAAGCGAATTGATGTATATTGCTCTACAGTGTCTCATTGCTGGAAAGAGTCATTTTTGCTATGACGTGTCTTGTTCCTATGCTTGTATCAAGCTTCGAAATCTGCCTCACTTAAAGTGCTTGTTCTCCTCTCTCTCTCTCCCTTTTTCTCCCCTCCCTCTCGCGCTCTCCTTCTCTCTCTCCCCTTCTCTCTCTCTCTGTGTCAATGTGCAGTTCCGCTTTACCGTACTATGCCATGCAGCTTGTGAGGCTCCACTGCAGCTGCCCTTGGGAGGATTCACATATGGGGAAAACGTGTTATTTGTTGCAAATGACTGGCATGCAGGTCTTGTGCCTGTGTAAGTAGTTGAATTCCATAGCACCCTCTTACCCACTTTTTTGGGGGCTGGGGGCGTGGGGAGAGAGGAGGAGAGGGGAGGAGAGGGGAGGAGAAGGCTAATTAGAAGTGAGACAAATAAATATGTTTCGATGGAGATGGGTCTCATTCAGCATGAAAGTCTCACATGGTTCAGTGGATGCTAATTTTGCCAAATGCACCTCACATTGTATGTACTATCTACAGCCTTGTTGGCGTTTGAAATGAGATCTGTATTTAGTTTGCAGACACATAGACTTTTCATCCATGCGTCATCGACTGTGACATATCAGCAATATGCACAACAACCTAATTATGTTTCCTTCACCAACTGCTTATAACATTTTAAGCTTTTGGCTTCAACTGGATGTTGCTTCTTCCCTGCAGAAGTTCAATTGCTGGAGTCTTTGGACTTACAGTGTCCTTTCTACCTTGTGTTTTGTCTCTTCAGGCTTTTGGCCGCAAAGTATCGGAAATACAATGTCTACACCAAGGCTCGATGTATCTTGTGTATACACAACTTGGCGCATCAGGTTAAAACTGCCTCTTTTGGGAGATAGGGGGGGAATATAGGCTCAGATTTTCTTTTGTATATTTCTTTTGTAGAAAACCTCATTGTTGAAACTTGTGTCAGCAGTTTGTGGCTAATACACTAGTCTTCCTGTGGCTGGGTTAGTAAACCGTTTTCTGTCGCTGAACCTTTTGTTGTCACCTCAGCATGCCATATGCAGTTTTTTTCTTGGCAGGTTCGTCGCATACGCAAACAGGTGTGGAATGCTGTTGAACTTACGTGCATATTGTTTGTGTTGATGGCAGGGGGTGGAGCCGGGCTTGACTTTTGGAAACTTGGGTCTTCCCGGTGAATGGTATGGTGCTCTTGAGTGGGTGTTTCCACAATGGGCTCGTGCACACGCCCTTGACAAAGGAGAAGCTGTCAACATAATGAAAGGAGCACTTGTCACTTCAGACCGTATTTTAACAGTTAGTCAGGTGATGATTAACTTGATCATTGGATATCAGAATTTTCCACTTTATTTTTTCTGTTTGGGCTGTAGAATTGCAAGCCCCTCTAGTTTTTCTGACAAAGGCCCCAGAAAATCAGTTTACTTTGGCCATATTAATCAGGATATTTGTTCAATGTCTTTTCTTTTGGTGGCTCTTTTCATTCTGGTATTATGTTTCACCGAAAGTACTGGGGAATATTGTAGCTGCATAGAATCACCCATATGAGTGTATGACTTTATCTGTCAATTTTGTTGCTGACGGAACTTTCTTGATGGACTTGGATGGATGCAGGGGTATGCTTGGGAAATAACAACCACTGAAGGTGGTTGGGGTCTTGATGGCTTGTTAAGAAGTAGAAGTGCAGTACTTAATGGTGAGATAGAGTGCAGATTTTCAAAATTTTTAATTCTTTGACTGGCTGTCATAGCTCATGGGTGGCAATTTTTTTGTCTTTGTTGGCATGTGAACAACTGTGTATTTTTGCTGCTGGTTTAGTCTGTTAGTCTTCCGTGGATTCGTTCTCTTGTGCCTTTTTGTGAGCTTTCTTATGTGGTGAAGGGTTTCTTGTCTTTGATCAGTGGTGGAATTTTCGGTAAGATAGCTCTGCAGCTCTTTTGGCGATTTCTTTAGCAATTTCCTTTTACATTATGGAGGGGGTTTTTGCTTTATTGAGTAGTCTTCGTCCTAATGTTTCATATTGTGATTCATCATTAAAGTTATGCTCAACTTTTGATTTCCAGCACTCCAGAAGCACACATTTGCTGTTCTTTCTTGTTTGTTTGCTTCTTAATGTCTTCATTCATGCTTATAATTGCAGGCATTACCAATGGTGTGGATGTCGTTGACTGGAATCCCGCAACAGACAAACATATACCCTCACAGTTTTCTGTGGAAGATCTTTCAGGAAAGGTATGTACTGGTTTTCCTAAGACAGACATTTGGCGCCTCGTGACTGGCTCAACCTTAAGTTTCATGCATGCCTAAGTAAATGGGGCTGGGGCACATTGAGTTTTTTGGTTTACGAAGTATGGAAGTAATCTAAGCCTTATTCTTTAATAATTGCCTCTTTTATGCGGGGCCTTTATTGCTAAATCCAGTGGTGGCTAGTTGTTGAGTTTATGAAAATGAATTGCGCCTCTTTTTTTATAATAATAAGCACTCATCCTGTCTGAGAGTCTGTTTACAGTGACACATCCACCTGGTTATTAGGAGAGTGATCGTCATCTTGAAGGCTTTGCTCTACTAGGAACCACTTTTGCAATATAGCTTGGTATGGCTCTCAGTAAAGCCATAGATAGTCTGAAGCAGTTTAAACTAGTTTTGTAAAGTAAATTATATCTCCTTTGACTCGCTCAGCTGCAAGGTCTATACTGGATTAGTACTCTATCCTTATTCAATGCACTGTTAAAAGTGTCAAAATTAGCTGTGGTTTAGAAATCACGGCTCAGCAATGCAAAGGAATGTAGTCTCTTATTTTTAGGGTCAATCACTGTAATTTATGACAGGCTCATGTTTTGTTAAAGAATATGAGGTGACACACTTTGTATTATAAAATTAGTACAGGACACCGATCATCTCCAAAACTGAGTTTCCCTTTTCTCAACAGTCATCTATGTATGGCCAGATTGTATATGGTCGCATTGTGGTCATACTGTAGTATCACAATTGGTTTTAATTTATCGTGATAGAATCAATTATAACGGACCATTGTCGCGCATTTAATAGTACAGTACACCATCACTATTAGTTAGGGAATTATTAGCGTTAGGACTTCGTAAGACTTTAACTGAACTAAATTCTGTTTTCCAACGTGGCTCATTGTGGACCACTTTCCTAAATAGTCTTATCAACACTAGATTATCATTTCTGGTAAACAAAAACACTCGAATTATTAACTATTATAGGAATGATGCAACGTAACTCATTGTGGGCCACGTACCTGAATTGTGTTGTTAACACGAATTTATGATTTTTGGTCAAAAAACTCTTGAATTAGAGTGCTCAACTTTAATAGCTATGGACGCTGTGCTCTATGATTTGCATGTACACGACTATTTGAAAGGTAATTTCTGGGTCACGTTGAATTTTATGGACTGTCCACATGAACTAGGGGAATTAATTGCACAACTGCAGCCGTCAAGCAGATTTTGGCCTGAGATAAAGCATTTGCTGATCATGATGGTTACTTGAGGGGAACTATTTGCAACAGAGTTGTGCATTATAGCATTTACTTTTTTCATTTTTGGACAGCTAAAGTGAGGAGAGCCATTACCATTAAGTATGATTCAAGTTCTCTAAGCAACATTCTTAGTCGAAGCTGTCGGCTGAAATTTTAGTGGGGCAAGTCATTGTGAAAGTCTCTGGAATTAGCATAAACATATTTTACTTGTTTGATTTTATGAGCTGCCATGTGCTCTTTACTGGATTGCCATAAATTGGTCTTAGAACCATTTTGGATCTAATTATAATTCTGCGGCTGCCGTTAGGAAAGAACCTTCTCTTATGATATGATAGAGAATTGGTATGAAGCCCCACCACAACTTTACCACCATAACCTAGAGGGCGCATGTGACCTTGTTTTATGAACTTCTTGAGTAGTCATGTTACAGGAATATCACTATTCTGGTGGAATCTGCTTCGGAAAGGTTTTTTTTAATGCAGGCTTTTTGGATTGCGCTACTGCACATTCTGACCCGGCTTCATTTTATGCATACAGGCTGAATGCAAAGCTGCCTTACAAAAGGAGTTAGGCCTTCCTGTCAGACCAGATGTTCCACTTGTAAGTACTCATTGTGAGGCTTGAAATTTTGTCTTAGCCGAATTTTCTGAAGTACCCAGCATGACTTGTTTCAGTGTTGAAAAATCTGACTTTCAATGAATATTATGTGACCTATATGGTTGCTTTTTAGGTAGGTTCATACTTATTTGGAAGAAATGAAGAAACTTAGCACTTGGGACTGTTTTTGCAGATTGGTTTTATTGGTCGCCTAGATCATCAGAAAGGCCCGGACATCATTCAGGGTGCACTACCTCAGCTGATGACAGATGATGTACAGATGGTGGGTCGCCCATCTTTTCCAATTATTGTAGTTGCAAAACATTCTTGCCAGGAAGTTGTGCATAGCCTGTGTCTAGTTGGGGGAGGATACTTCAAAAATCTTAGAATGTTTTTTGACCAGTTTTTATGTTCGCTCTTTTAAGGATTGACGGTAAATTTTGCCGAGAGCATGTTGTAGGTAAAATCTGAAGTACACTGTGTCCATAGTCACTCGAGTAAAGGTCACTGAGGCTGTGATGTAGTCTGGATGGTAGCAATGCAAACACTGGCGGTGGAATATGCATTGCACCTCATTTTGGCAGTTATTTTCATTGCATAGAAATCTGGTACCGCCTTTGAGTAAGACGTATTCCTACTCATCCTCTCTGGAATATGTCACTTCAAACAACACCGCTCCTATTTTAAACTATGGAAGTAGCTCAGTGTTTGTTTATAAATGGCACACTTGTTGATGATTTATTCATCTATACCACTATTGAAAAAGGTTGAATGGCTTTGCAAGACCAGTCATGCTTATTAAACCCTCGCGCTGGAAATTAGCTGGCAGAAAGCATAGAACGTTCATGACCAGGCAAAGGGCAGCCATTTTGAGAAACCCTGAAGCCAATAGTTTCAGCATTTGACAGGAACTGTGAGTTTCTGGATCTTTTGGCTTTACCAGAAGATTGCTTGAAGCAGAGTGGTGAGCTAGGTTTTTGTAATTGTCACGATCTGATTAGTCCGTGATGTTAAGGACGTGGTAGGGACAAGTTGCCCACTTATTAACTTTCCTGTCTTTAATGCCGATTGCTGATCACCAATGTGCAAACTTCAATGTGAAACAATGCCAAAAGCTCAGGGCCACATGTTTTTAATAATCTTTGCAGGTGATGCTGGGGAGCGGTGATCCTGCGATTGAATCGTGGATGACCTGGGCTGAGGGTGAATATAAGGATAAGTTCCGTGGATGGGTTGGCTTCAGTGTTCCTGTGGCTCATCGTATCACTGCAGGGTGAGCTGACTTGCTATGTAATTGGTGTACTCTTGCAGCAAAAGTGTGAAGCTTTATAATGAAACACTTCTGGTTTTAGCATTTTAAAGCTGATAGCCTGCTGTTTTTGATGTTCTGAATGATATAGACATTCTTAACTGTGGATTGGAGGAAAGATTTTACGTTCTAAGGAGGTGATCCAACTTTTCCCTGCAATGTTAAGTACATTTTGCACGATTTAGCGCTACAAAGAACTCATTCAGTCTCTTTGTTTCTCTTTGGCTTCAGGTGTGACATCCTCCTCATGCCTTCCAGATTCGAGCCCTGTGGTTTGAACCAGCTTTACGCTATGCGATATGGAACTGTTCCAGTTGCGCACTGTACAGGAGGACTCAGGGTAAGGCAAAAACTCTACAGCTATAAAGGATTCTGGCATCTTTTGTCTGACTACGTTCTCTGACAATTTCAGATTTCAGGAGTTGCTCCCTGACATACCCTAAAACATGTCGTAAAAGAGGGTAAAGACAAATTAATTGTTAAGAACTTGTTTTGCATGAAGCCGTGTGGAAAAAACAATGCACCCTGTACGTACTTTTAGCCTTTAAAGTGGTATTGATATCGTAATGTTGTGTATCAGTAGCCTCTTACCGATAATCGATATGCCGATAATTGTTATGTACTTTTTTTGGCTCGCTGATAATCAATATATTGATTTGATTTATCAATTAGAGAATATAGCGATATTTTACTGATGTATTGGTCCGATATAGCGATAAATGAATATCACGTCAATTGACCCTTAACTTCAATGGTTTTTTAGGATTTCATTGGTCTTTATTTTTATACATTATGGTACTAGATGTCCCATTGCCATTAGAATTAATGAAACATGAGCAAAAACACTGTATTAGAATCTGCCAGACTAAATTTTGTTATTGTGACGTGGTTTATTGTAAGCTACTTAAATAGTGAAATTAATGCTAATATGTGAGTTTGGGTCAAAAAAATTCACCTGGATCTAGAGTGATTAATTCTAATAATCGGAATGGGCGGTGTAGTGCCGGTTTGAGACGGAACCGAACTGAATGACCGAACCGGTTTTCTGGCGGTTAGATTTGTGACATTCGAACACGGTTTAAAAATGTTTGCTCTGGTTCGAGCATTTTTGGAAGCCGTTTAGTTCGATTCCCCAAACCGTTCCCAATCCAGTGTGGTAAAAAAAAAAGGGGGGGGGGGGGGTGGTGTGTGTGCACACAGTGGGGGGGTTTTAGCATTAGCGGCTTCACAGTTTGGTTCAGTGGGATCTAAACGGTTTTGTTTGGTTTGAGAAATCCAACCCCGATTTGAAATTGTTTGGTTCAGTTGGGCCAAAAATGGAACCAAACTGAACTGAACGGAACCGAACCGAACCGAACTGACCTGGGTCGGGTGTTGGTAGCTCTCCTCCCTCATTGTGTCACAGATTTACAACGCGTCGCCACTCTCCGTGGTGACGCGTTGCATCTGAATGCAAGAACGCTTCAAGTGGGAATTTCTGACATCATATTCGCGTAAAGTGGGGCACATTTGTGGTCAAATTTGTTTCAAGTGGGAATTGTACTTTCCTGTCATAGACGGTGCATGCTGTACAGTATGTACTGTATGCTATACACTCTTTACTATATATGGATATATATCGGCCATAACAATTTATTCGCCACCGCACGATATATTTCTTCCCCTTGCTGTTCTACAATCAATAATATCGATTATCAGAAATAACGCGATTAGGAAATGTCACGATACACAACTCTATGATATTGAATACCAGAAAATCACAAATATTGGGTATCCTAAAATCGCGAATATCGCCCCCTATCGATGTTGGATATCGGAATATATTGTTGGCATTTTGGTATGATACGCCACACTGATTTCACTCTCTTATGTCTGGTAGTGTTTTTGAAATATAGAGTATACTTGTTTAAGTAGTGGTGTTATTGCCATTGGTACGGGTGATACATTATGTTTAGGAAATTTACTGGCCGGTGCTCTCTCTGATTTATAACTGCTGAGATTGTTTTTGTTCACCCTCGATCTGGTAGTACATTCTGTTATTATTATCACATTACATTAGAAATAGATTGTTCCATAAATCTCAATTGTAGAGTTGTGACAATCTTTGTCTGTGGCAATGAAGAAACCTGCTTTGAAAGAGTATATCTACACTGCCCATCGCTATTACTGTTAAAAATTATTAGTTTATATGTGTAATTATGTATGGTGGGTAGTGGAGCTTCTGTAAGCAAATGTATTACCGGTTACTTTGCCTTGCTCCTGCGAGGAAGGTTGCTGTTTCAGGTGCTAACGGCAGCATCGTGAGTACCTGCAGGACACAATCGAGGACTTCAACCCCTTTGCACAGGGAGGAGCAGGAGCTGGAACAGGGTATGTCCTCTCTGTGGGCTCGCAATTGCTCTTGGGCTGTTCTCATGTGGAATTGTGCAGAGGCACTTTTGGAGCTACAAGTTCATGTTCTCATGTAGTCTAAAAGCACATTTGCAGTAGTCAATTGCAGTCTGTTATGTAAGTTCAGACGATCTACATTCATCGATAGTGCCAGGTCATAACTGCCAGGCCATGTTTTTTTTGCTTCACGGCCCTTCAGCGTGTACATATAGATAGACCATAATTTGGGTCAATCAGGTTATGGCTAAAAGGTGGAAATTTTGTATAATAACTTGCATTTTTTTCCGGTGGGACATGTTTGGGCTGGATCAGGTGGACATTTTCTCCTCTTTCCGTCGAGGGAATGATGGGGGTAAGTTTTGTTGAGCTCTGACCTCTAGCTTGGTATATGTTTTGTTTGCATGTTTCCACTGGAGACATGAATAGTGTTTATTTTGCATTCTACTGGCAGTTGATGAACAATTTTGTCCTTATGGATCTATTTGTTGGGATCGATGTATTTGTTGTGATGCCAGTTGTCTGGGGGATTTCCTGTTTTTGGAATGTAGATCAAGTTCTGACCTGGTTCTGAATGAAAACATGATCCCTGGTTCTGAGTGAAAACACGACACCTGGTTCTGAATGAAAACACGACACCTGGTTCTGAATGAAAACATGACACCTGGTTCTGAATGAAAACATGATCCCTAGTTCTGAATGAAAACACGACACCTGGTTCTGAATGAAAACATGATCCCTGGTTCTGAATGAAAACACGACACCTCGTTCTGAATGAAAACACGACACCTGGTTCTGAATGAAAACATGACACCTGGTTCTGAATGAAAACATGATCCCTGGTTCTGAATGAAAACATGATCCCTGGTTCTGGATGAATACCACGACGACAGGGGATGAAGCTGAATTTGATTCTCTGCTGTTCTCTATGACAGGCAATGTGGACGGCCATTTCAACTTATCGCGAGCAGAAAGAGTCGTGGCGAGGAATAATGCTCCGTGGCATGACATCCGATATGTCCTGGGAAAGGGCAGCTCTACAATATGAACAAGTGTTCCAATGGGCTTTGATGGATCCCCCTTATGCTTAAGGTGTTAGAACAGGTAATTGTGTTTATGTGTGCCGCATAATTCTTTCAATTCACTAGGTTGTAAACCAGCTTCACCCTATGGTGTGTCTGGTACTACCAGCTTGTTTTACGTAATTTTGTTTGTTTCTATCACTTTCTCTGTGTACTCGGATTCTGTTGCAAGGATGTGGACTTGTGGCCGTAGATTTTGCCTGGTCCTCCAATCTCTTGGGATGCAGATGTTGAATTTCGTTTTCTGCTTAAGTTGCTTTGGCTGCATTCGCGCTTTTCTGGTGTGACCAAAGGGCCCAGGTTGTCATAGACAGCGAAAAGCAGGATGTTTTTATAAACCTTAGAGTAATTGAAACCACTCTTTATGATTAGCTTGTAGATTTGAGAAGAGAAAGCTGAATACTGCTGGTTTGCAATGGCGAGAATCGTGTCTCTGTGCTCAGTAGTTTTTTTCAGAATAATGTGGTGAACTATATTTGATATGTAATTTGAGATGTATGTTGAGTTTTTTCGGATTTTGTCAAATCTGAGGGTGAATGGAAGAAAAATATCTACAAGAAAATAATGGACATAATATGTTTTTTTGTTATAGCGCTCGATTCAAATGTTCTGACTGAATGATCTGATCAAAAGTATGGCGGCTTTTGCACGCTGGCTATTTCGAGTTGTTCTCTCTGGTTACGATCCATTTTATTGCCTGAAAAATGTTCAGTTAATTTTCCTTTTCGGATCAGTTTATTTCTGCTAGTACAATCACTCTTTTTGGCTTATAGAAGCGATAAATCTTGTAGATTGACGATAGTTACTGAAACGTACTTGAAATTAAGTGTAGAAAGATATTGCCTTAGTAAATGGTTGTGAATATAGAAAGTTAAGTGGTCTTGCTCTATGAAGGATAAGTGCTACCATACTAAACTTTTCACACTATATAGGTGTGTATAATCACAATCTTTCCTCCCAGATGCATCTCATTTGTTGCTCCTGTGTATTTTTTGAGTCATTACAGCTTGTGAAGTGGGATACACCAGAGTCTCTTCCAACGTCCTCTGTGCCCCATGAAGCTGAGCGAGATCATAGCAACACTTCTGGGAAGTGTACAGAAACAGAAGTTTTGTCCGTCGGACATGTATATTCATGCTAACCAAAAGTTTTTTCAACCATCACTTTTATTCCCATCAGAAGCCTTTGGTACCACATCGCTGGTCACACATGCTCTGCCTCATGTGCTGTCTACTAGACACAAGTAATTCTCTCTATGGTAGTGACATCATGTAGTCACTTGGATTTACGACAGGTGTGCATTATTTACGACATGAAAAAGTTAAACATAACTGTGGAACATTATTCAGATTGAGAACCATATTTTGACGACGTTCTTCTGGCCTTTCAACGTAAATTATTGTTTGTAATACTTAGGTACTGTAGTCAGTGCTGACAATCGTAATAGTCCACACCATTTTTAGTCAAACTCTAATAGATAATGCCAAAATTACTTTCCATTTATAATCCCTTTTACTCTAACAACTATTTGCGGTGCAATTCTCCGTCTCTATTCAATATCCCATAACTGAAAATATTGCCCAATGTTAACTAGATGATCCGATATAGTTTTACACACAGCTTTACAACGCAAACGTGGCAGTCCATCCACATTTCAGCCGGGAGAAACATTTTACATATGACTGTCAGTTCTTGCCCCTCCAATGTTTCATTCTACCTTTGAACACTGATCAACATTCTGGTGTGAATCTTGCCTTTTTACATATCTTCGCATTTAGCCCCCTAGAGATTGGATACATTTTCTTTGACGGTCATAAATTGTGTGGCAACAACTAACTGTATCATACTTCAAGCTGACAGTACTTAAGCGCTCGAATTGAACTACAAAGTTGCTGTGAACAGTCCACGTTTTTCTTACCAACAAAAGTCTTCCGCCTTCTCAAATTGGAAATTATCGCTTGTGAACAAAATTTTTTCTAGCTTGACAAAAAAGTTCTACAGCATTGGCAAAATATTTAGAATCACACAAGGAATAGTCCATAACTATGTTACTGATAGCAAAGAGGTAAAAAACATCGGAAAAGTGACAGAGGTTATGCGAAGGGTTGAGGGGGGGGGGGGTGTGTTGTTGAAGGGTTGTCTCATTTTCTTCTCCATCAGCACCAATTTTTTGAATGCCAAAAGCAATCATGCAATCTGTTATAAACACATTCAACTTTTGACCACTTATTGAATAACTTTACCATGACAGGACCCTTCCGAGTCACTCGACTTCACTTTGACAAACAATTGAAGATGAGACAATTGAAGATAACTTTTCTTAAAAGTTTTTAAGGTTTAAACTCCACAACCTCCTATGAGCCTTGCCACCTCTGACACGCCACAAACAGTCTCCATGTGACGAGAGCGGTTGCCCCAGCTGCCGAAATCTCAAACCCGACAACTTTCGAGAGATCCCACCCAAGTCCTCGCCGCACATAACTGCAAAAAAACAGGGAAAAAATCGCAAAAAAACGCAAAAAAAACGCCCGTCAAAAAAGTCCTTCGAGAGAAATTGACAAAAACTACATGATTTGTCGTTTCGGCAGCATAAATACTGTGTTACTTATTCCTATTGCATCACCTTTCTGGAAAAAATAACAAAGGAGACGAATGAGAGCTAAATGCTTTGTCATTTCAGTAACAAAAATAATTGTGTTGTTTATTCGTATTGAATCCGGTAGACAACCGAATACATAATACTCTACACCGATACCCATTTCAATGAGAAACAAATCAACAAAGCCGACAAAAGATACAAGGAAGCTTTGTTGAAAAAACGAGAAAGCAAAAAGAAAACTATAGACTGATGTGAACACAACAAATAATGTGGTTGCCTTTCTTTAAGTACATAGTGTCGTTTTAACATACGGGTGAAAATAGTAAAAAAAAAATTACAGATATAATAATAAAATAGTTTTGGGAATAATCGTGTTTTGTCATTATTAACAAACGATGAAGAATTTAAACACAATATATAATTATTTAAAACATAATATGTGTGCCTTTCCCTTCTTGTCAACTACATCCAGCCTATTCCCTCAGGTTCACTTCTATCAAATGACCTTTTGTGAAAACCAAACTAAACCAAAATTCTTTAAAGTTTGTCTTTTCCGTAACAAATATTTACCTGAGTCTATTTGGTTAAAAAAAAAAGATGTTCAGCTCTTTGAATGATCCTACAATAGTTTACATTGAATGGTTGATAATTCGTAAAATCAAAGGCTGTCATGTCCCAATTATTGACTTTAAACCCCATGAAACTGTTCATCCCACAACTTAAAAAAAAACCAGTCTGAAGGCCAAACTGAGACTGTTGTGACAGAATCGGAACCTAAACTGCGAAAACTCCCAACTTTAGATTTAAACGTTTGAAACTATTCAAGATAAACAAGGACTTAGTGATCCTTCCAAGCACAGAAAAAACAAACGAACTTGACCTCCCAGATTACAATCGAGTTTTACCTGGTAAGGAAAGGCATCGATGCTGCGATTCCGGCCGTTGTATATATAAAAGGAACCAATGCCGCCGGTTTATTTTTCCGGAGCCACATAAGGGATCCCAAAGCCGATAAAGAGATAGTCAAAACCTATCACATGAATCCCATCCCACGGAACTGATAAGAATGGAAACCGTTAAGAATGGATAAGGGGGAAAGCACAACATGTAGAAGGACAACAATTAGCCCTTTTTCCTTCAGCTCTTTGACATAATTTCACAGGTCATTGCGGGTTTGATACTCGTCTTTTACCACATGACAAATACACATTCACTCGATGCTTTCGATCAAAGACTTTTATCTTTAAGCCTTGAAAACAAGTTCAAAACTTTTTTATTTCCAAAATTTGAAGAACAAAATCAAAACTTTTAAGCTCAAGCTTTTGCGAAAAGGATCAAAACTCCATTCAACTCCAATTGACTCCATTTGACTCCATTCGACTCTATTCAACTCCATTCGACTCTATTCAACTCCATTCTCTTCGACGACTTGAAGAACAAAAAAATTATCTTGTTATCCCTAAGCATTGAAGAAGAACAGATCACAAGTCTCACCAAAGTTGCATTTGCCTCCATTGCCTGAAGCACATAGTCCCATGTAAACTCCCATCCACGAGCTCCGACCCACAAAGGAAGGAGCTTTTGCACCAAAGCATCAGCCAGAGCCCATCCTGATGACCCAACATTCAGCTCAAAAAAAGTACTTAATCAAAACTAGAACAAACATGTATTGTAAAATTCTTAACGGACAATACGCAACGAAGAATCGTCAGTAAACGTGGAAGGATCAGTTTCGATGGAAATTTCCATGGACACGGTCTTAACTACATTAATTAAATTTTCGGCTTTGCCAGCTGATTATGTGATGGGAACTCACCCAAACCCACTGCCTGGAACTTATGGTTGTATGAGATGTTGCGATAAGAAACTTGAGTGAGTGCATAATAGAGACCACCAATGTCCACAAGGCCAATCACAGCCTTCAGAAGCTCCTGCAACCATCCAAAAAGAAAAAAAAAAGATTCAAAGGTAGACCAAACAATTTTCAAATCAAGGGTGCAACAGAGATGACCCATGGTACAAACAATTTGGCTGCCAGCAAATAGGAATGAGAAAATATTGAAAGACGTGTTTTTTAGGGTTGACTCAAATTTTGGCATAGAGAAAGGGGCAAATTCCTGTACCTGGTAGGCATCAAAGGGTACAACCTCATCTACACCTTCTTCTTCAGATACGCGCAACAATGTCGCCCACAAGATAAGCTGCAAAACATTGGGATGAGATTCCATAGCTCAAAAAAGGTTAGAAGTCACTGTTCTGGGAACTGTTAGGCCAATTATTGGTTTTAACTGCAAGCCACAGCTTGACATAGAAGCCGAGTCACCAAGTCAATTCGGACTGTGTGAAACAAAATGTTTTGTACCTTTATCAACATTGTGAATACGTATACAATTGCAGCCCGGAGAGAGGCGTAGAAAGTTCCATATTCAGCTCTGCGCATCCCCCATACAATGTAGCAGCATATAATCGGGGTTAGGAGAGGATCGTCTTGGGACCAGATATAAACCCTCCAGAACAAATCAATGAAAAAGCTTGCAAACTTGGCATTGCAACCATAAGGTGACTAACCAAAGCAGAAGAAAGAAATTTCGACAGTGACCAAAACACAGAGTAAATTCCTGGAAATAACATGACATGTCAGGTTTTAGATAACCTGAAAAGTTGCAGGTCAACAAACAAGGTCAAGCTGAATCAAAACTGCCAGTAAACAAACCTGACATTATTGCCTGGTCATCATATTGCATGAATGTAGTCACGAATGGAAAAAGCTTGATGTGACGAAAGGAAGAAAAATCCACTTCGAGTGGCAATGACATATAATAAATCCTGGATATTTTAATGTTTACGAGTAGAGGGAAGATCTGAAACTAGCTTGACATACTAACGTCCTTTTGTGTTTAAAAAAGGAATGGGGGTTCAGCTCATCAAACAACGGTAATATTTTCGAGCCACTGACATTGCCATGCTTATAACATCGTAGCATGATAGAGCATGAAGAGCTTACTTAAACAGACAAATTGAGAATAAACGAGGGTAAAGCTGGTTTGGAAAGCTCAAATAATCAGATGTTCGTCATTACTTCCTTATGCGCTTTGATCAATATTTTTCTACATCATCACAGAAACAATTGCTCTTAGACACATACTACAAAAACATGTCTATGCTATACAATTCTCAAAAGTTACACTCTTCCAAAATCCTTTATGGCAGAAAATAAGGAGATGATAACAAAAGACTTACAGATAAGTACATATATGGAGCTACCTATACATTTCCTTTGTTGTGGGGAATTTTGTTAACAACATGTGTGCTTTAGAAAACATGAATGATTAACCAACAGGAGTTATCATCTTTTGGAAGC
The DNA here is from genome assembly GCA_037447655.1 of Zygnema cylindricum. Taxonomy (NCBI): domain Eukaryota; kingdom Viridiplantae; phylum Streptophyta; class Zygnematophyceae; order Zygnematales; family Zygnemataceae; genus Zygnema; species Zygnema cylindricum. The sequence goes on from JBBHKE010001610.1 coordinate 53,744, forward strand.
CATAAAACCATCAGGTTCGGATGCTTTGCTTTGATGCCAACAAAAAATGTTTGTGCTTCAAATATCACTGATAGGATAATTATATTGACAAAATTTGCCACAATGTTGAGGCTAAATCGTACAGTTTTCTGATAAACCATACGTAAAGTTATCCAAAAAACTATACAAATTGTGCGATTTACACTCAAAACGAAGGAAAACTTCAATGCTGTAAATTACCCTATGAATTATAAATTCTCTTGACCCAAAGGGAGACAGAGAGGCATAGGCGTTTTCAACATCCTTATGACTGGAGGTATGGAAACCGGGGAGGAATAGATGCTTTAATTTAGGGGTCAACGGAGGTACGGAAGTCAATGGAGTCAATGAATCCACGACTCAAAGAGATGTGAAGCATGAAAGTGGACATCTAGAGCCATGAATATGTGTTCTCGTGTCAGACATGAATAGTTGAGATCCTTTTGCTCCAACTGATTCTTTTTCCTATTTTCTTTTCCTTTCCTTCTTTCTCTACTGTTTTGCATTCCTTCTCAACCAAAAGAGATATCTCCTTTCTGTTCAGTTTCCCTCACCGATAAATCCTTTTAAACGGTAGTACTACAGTGGAAAGCAGTGTGAAGAATATCGCTTGCAGCATAAAATGATATTATTTTCTAAATGTTAAATTATGTAAAAATGTATTTGTGCACATCACCCATGCTGCGATTCGCCATTTGCATTGCAAGTTATTTATCATTTGCGTTATTTAAGCTCATTTAGGGTTTAAACAATTAAACTTGGTAAAAGTTGATTCATAATGTCAATTATGTTACCATGCCAAAAAATTACAACGGCTGACGCTGTTCTTTTGACATATTTTCTTCCTTTTCTGGAAAATGTTAATAAGTTCCAAAACCAAAGTACAGGAAAACAGTAACCTCTGAAACATACAGGCACAGTCAGAATGCCACGTGGCGACTCACAGCGGCGTGGCTTTGTAGTACACGAGGTGCGGTCCAAAGGCCAGAGCAGCACAGTTGATGAAGTGGAAGAGCGGCATTGCGCCTCGTGGCTGACGCAGGTTAATCGTCGTCTTCAGATCACGAAGTAATAGGGTTACAAGCGAAATGGGAAATGCAGAATCTTTTTGCTTTCCGCAGAACTGGAGTGGCCAAGTACATACAGTACGGTACACAGTTTTCAGCGCACAGTACACTACAGTACTGTACAGTTTACTACAGTACAGTATAGTACATACTGTACTGTAATTCAGTACAGTACAGTACATAATAGTACAGATATTAGCGCTGATATTTTTCTTCCCACTTACCGCTTTTCTCCGTGCTCCGATTCTCAGGTAAGAATCTTACCTTTCCATCGCATCCGTCGGATCAGTAATCCGACTAGAGTGTACAAACAGAAATACGTTTCAAGCATAGTTCAAAAGTAGGCGTTTTTTGGTAGGCCTTTTGTAGGCCGCCTTTAGCGTAAGTTGTGTTACGGGCTTTCCATGTGATCTTCTTAGATCGCTACTTTCATCAGCGACCGTCCGATCGTCCGAATCTGACGGTTTAAATAAAAAGTCGCTCAAAACTCACAGAAAAAGATTTTTTTGTCCGATTTTTTTTTCAAATTTAGACATGACGTTTAATTCTCTATCGATCCATGTGCAACTCAACCCTGTTATTATTTTATTTCATTTTGCGGCCAATACAATATGGGTCTTAAGGCCATATAGTAAGTTTTGCATACAATAGGCATATTGTATGGGCGTACGGTCACCTACTTTTGAACTATGGTTTCAAGCCCGCAAAAAAGTAAAAAAACGTTGGCGTGTACTGTATGTCTGTACGAACGTACCTTAGAAACCACCCTGGCAGACGTATTACCCTTGTCGTGTACCATGTGAACAACCGTACCGTAAAAACCACCCTGACGGACGTATCTCGACATGTTCAATATTGTTTACAGGCTAAAGTTTGATTTCCTAAAAAATAAACGAAAGAATCTTCATTTTTATGCAGAGTACGGATTGAAAACAAGAGAGCTACAGTAGAGGGTTCGAACGGGGATCTACAAAAAAATACACGCATGATCGCGACATTATTGTAGCGTTGACATATAGTACAAGTCTCCCAAAAGTACTTTGGCTGACGCTGGTACGGTTCCTGTAAACATCTCTGGTACACATTCATTTTACATTTCAATTGAAATTGAATATTGCATTCGCCAGGTGGCTTTAGCTACAGCAATCGACCAATCGTCGTTGTGTACTGTACTGTAGTGTCATGTATTATAACCGTACAATACTTAGCCGTACTGTACCATGCCTTACTGTACTTTGCCGTATTGTACTGTATTAAGAATTAACTATTCAGCAGTCACAGGAACGAAGTCGCTCACCACTGCCGTCTCGAGCAACAAGGTTGCAACGCCAGCCACGTGCCTTCGCCCATTTGTCACACGTCAGCGATACGTTGCCGGCGATAAACGGCTCAGATCGACTGCTTGGATGATGGCCATGGCCCGCTCAGTGACGACTATGCAGCTGGCAAAGCCTGTGACTTTTGTCACAGGTAACCCTAAAAAGCTCGAGGAAGTTACCATGATTCTCGGGGATGGGATTCCTTTTCGGAGCCTTAAGATAGACTGTGAGAGTCTCTTAGCCCTAACTCAAGCGTCTCTGACATTGGATGTTTATTAGCCCTTTTTTTGTTTCAATTAATTTTTCCCGAAGTGGTGGAAAGGCTTGGTGTGTTAATATGAAAAGGTGAAGAAGGATTTAGCTGAGAAAGGAAGGAGGATACTGAAAAGGTTTGTTTTTGCCCTTTCCTTTTTTTAGGTGTTTGTCAGATGATGGTGGTGAAAACTTTGGAAAACTTAACCATAGTTAATGTATTGGCGTTGTGGCATTGACTCTTTGAGCTGACATGTTAGATCTATTCAGAAAAATGGTTGTTGTGAAGATAAAGCTGTAAGGAATCATTTAAAAGAATGTTGTTCATAAAGTGTAAAGACAAAAAGGAATACAAAGTTAAAAACAATAAGGAATATGGAGTTCAAACCATTTAGAAATATGAAGTTTGAATGTGACATAGACAGGACTGACATCTGGTATCTCAAAACCACATTCGACTGTTTATCTAAATCATAAGAGCACAAATTTGCTAGTAAACTTGGTCGTCAATATTTATTCATAAACACGGATCAGAATTTTCTCCATTGACAATCCTCCAAAGCCTCTTGAGAATAAGTTGATTTGAAATAAATTTCTTCCAAACCGCATAATTGGTGCCATTAAAGGCCACGGATTTCCCCGACATATTATAATCATCTTCATTATCCAATGCCTCTTCAAAATCTGAATCTTCCTCTATCTTTGCTTTACCTTTCCTAATTCTCTCTTTTATCTCACTCTCATTAGCTCCTCCACTGAATGGATCGGCAGCCTGAAATGAAGCAAATTCTCTTTTCTCACTAGATTGAGTTTGAAATCGTGAATCTACATATCTCATTAATGTATCAAACATTTCCTCAAATTTTCTCTCCGTATTCCGGGTCTCCTCAAATTGAGAACCCGAAAAACTGAACTCTCTTGCTCTCTCCGAAGTCGACATGGGGGAAGGAGTATTTCTATTCTTCTTCCTCCCCATGCGCTCTCTCTCTATCTCCGAAGCACTAGCTCCGATACCAATTGTAGGATCTTGAGCAAAAGAGTTTCACTTAAAATAATTCAAAAAACATAAATCATTACACAGCGGAAGCTCATAAAAGACAAGAGGAATATTCAGCCAAAAAGATTTATAAGTGTTCTTGGCCGAAGCCTCTTTACATCATCTCTCTTCTCTCTTCTCTCTCTTCTCTATCCTCTTTAAATAATCTCTTACTCCAATATCAAATCCTCTATGATTCAATCATGTAAGATAGAATTAATTAATTCGATACTCTGCACATGTACACTGCTGCCTATATATACTCGCTACTCTGCACTAAGAGACGACAAGAAAAGACAAGCAAAACTTAGCGTAGCGAAGAAGTCTGTCCCTAGCTGACTGTGCACTCTTCAATGAAAGTTCCACGAAGAAAGGCGCACACGCTTCTTCCTTCGAACCAACAAACTGCAAACGTTGACTTAAACACGTGTCGTCACACGAACACACCTGCACGCAAAATGTAACACCTGCGCACGAAACAAACAAGTGACGCGAAACGAAATAGTTTGTTTCGTTCGCGAACAACAAAAGTACTGTCGCGAATCGACATCGTACTTTTTGTATGATGACGCGACAGTTCGCGTCAAACAAATACAAGTTGGTATGACGCTTCGCGGAAATACAGCGAAACGACAATAATCCAACATTTCGTACCTTGGTACGAATTTGTACGTCATAGTACAATGTTTTATGTTCGACATTCGATGGTCGGTGAAACCGTTTCGTATCGCCCTCCGCCGTTCAAAAGCTCTAAAGGTACGGTACGGACTAAGCGAACCGTAGCAATCCATGGGCTCCCCATTTCATGTGTGTAAGCGCCGCTTCTCCAGTTCGCCTAAAGTGGTCCGAACTTCCGATGTTTCGAACTAATGAGACATATGTCATGGAGTCTGTTCGCTTGCTAATTATGTTCGGTATAAGGACGGCGCCGTGATGCCCACGTGGCGATGAGCCACAATGCACCTTAATAAGTGATAAGATGACGTAACATGGGTCAAAAAACTACATGACGACAAGTTTTCGTACATCTTAAGTTTGAAGATGACGCAAATTGTACTATACTATTTTGCGATTCCTTCGTACTTCGTACAACGGCAACTTCAACAGTACGGCTTTAAGTTTTGAATGAAAACGACAGGAAAAAACCCGTACTTTGGCACATAGAGACGTACCCTTTGCCACAGAGGGCCGTACCCTAATGAAGGGTACGAAGTACGCACCGCATCCTCAGTTCCTCACCTCACGACTCCGTACAGCGTACACAGCGTGCTGTCACGACTACGAGACACACCGCATAGACGCAAACTGCTACTCACGGGATATTCATCAGGCTGGGAAGTCGCAACTGTAAGAACTCCTTTCCTTTCAGTCCCTCCCTATTCCTCTCCCCCTTATCACTTTTCCATCTCTCTCTCCTTCTTCCCCCGTTCCCTCTCCTCTCTCCCTCTCTCCTCTCCCTCTCCCTTTCCCTCTCCCTCTCTCTCCCTCTCCCTCTCCCCCCTTAGGATTTCCACATATTTTTTCTGTGTCAAGACTCCCCCAGAATTGTTCTCAACTCATCTCATAATCCGATCCTAATTGAAAATCGAAACTAAACCGTACGGAACAATCGAAACTAAACCGTACGGAACAATCGAAACTAAACCGTACGGAACAATTGAAACTTAATCGTACGGAACAATCGAAACTAAATCGTACGGAACAATCAAAGTCGTACGTCAAATCTAAGTTGTATGGATTTAAATCGACGTAATTCACTAATACTATGGATGACGAAACCTGTCAGAGTCTCTCTCCTGCAAGCAATCGAATTTCTATACCTTTCCTCTCTCGTACCAACCCGGCCTTAGTGTCACCTCTGCCTCTCTCTCTACCCAACTCTCTCTGCTCCCTTCCTCTCCTTCACCCCCTCGACCCACCGCCTTCCCTCTCTCCAGCCCACCGCCCTCTCCCTCTCCTCCCTCTCTGTCCTCTCCCACTCCCACTTCCTCTTCCGCTCCCTCTCCGGCCCCCGCTCCCTCTCCCGCTCCCTCTCCCTCTCCCCTCTTCCCTCCTGCTTGTTCTTTTCTTCAGGTTCTTTTTGTTGTTTTCCGTACACTCAGCTCTGGATCCATGTGCAGGTGGATGGTCCAGTTCTTGTGGAGGACACCTGTCTCTGCTTCAATGCTCTCAATGGCTTGCCAGGTGGGAGGAAATGTGACTCTGTTCTTTCTAAATTTCATCTACAAATGCTCTTTTCGTTATGTGAGTGTTAGAGAAGGTCCAAGCATGTATTCATCCTGCCAGGTTGTTTTGTTCCCTGCAGGTCCTTATGTGTACGTACTTCTCACTCGTTCCCTGTTTTCAAGCTCGGGCATTGTTCTTCTCTGTTTAGTACTTTTTCCATTTGTACTGAGGTGTCAAAGCAATCGCCATGATTGTTCGTCCTTTGCATATGAAAAGTTCAAACGGCAAAGTCCCTCTTAGTTTTGATCCGTAGGACTTCCATATTGAAGTGGGCCGGCGGGTGCGCATGAGACAGGAAATGGTTCCTCCAAAAACTTGGCCATGAAGGTAGGATATCCACAATTAAACGGAAATATAAAACTCCCTTTTCCCCCTTCCCCTTTTCTTTAAATGGTAGATCTGCGGCACGCTGGAGCTTTGCAACATCTCTTTATGCTATGTTAAAGCTGTTCCATGTATCACAACAACTCTTTACGAAGAATATAGGTGACGGTTCTTTGACAAATTTGTAAGAAACAATTGTGGGCAGGACTCAACAATATGCTAGCTGCCTACGAGGATAAATCTGCATATGCCCTTTGTGTCTTTTCCTTAGCCTTGGGTCCAGAGGAGGAGCCCATCACCTTCAGTGGCCGGACAGAGGTGAGTTGCCTTTGTGGTCATATATATCCCCATCCATTATATAACTATCTGGGCTGTTATGTCATTACCTTGGTGACTTTATTATGTACCCTATTATGCAGTGAGAGCAGTATTTCTTTATTAAAGTTTACCCACGTTTTGTGAGTAAATTGTGGAGTAAAAACGCACCTTTTTACAATTTTGTGAGTAATCGTATGTACAGTCACTTGCAAAACTGAAAAATGATTATTACTCACAAAATAAAGGGGAATTTTAATAGTGTAAGGCAACATGTTTTCTGTGCCTCAGCATGACAGCTCGTTTTGTACCATGTTCTTCCTTGCCATCATATCCTCATATCAACCGATAACCCCAGTAAACGTTTAATTGTCATTTTGAACCTTTTAACCTCATTTTCTGAAGGTTAATTTCAGATTGTTGTCTTTTAAATGTTTTGAGTCGGTATTTTTGAGAAATCTGAGTATTTGGGAAGGTTTACTTAATTTTTTTTATCGATGTTTAAACATAGGATCGTACAGAATGGATAATGTAAGTACGTTTCATCTGTACGATAATCTTTCAGTACGAACCCGTTTTCGTATGCAGTGAATTGAACGGCATATTAGGACTTCAATTTTTTTTTTTTGTAAGGATAATTGACATGGACTAAATTTTTCTTGTTAAAACAATGTTGTTTTACATAGAAAAACCGGTTTTAACTGTATTCCATTTCCATCGTTGAACACAGAATCTGGTCGACGTTAATTTAGAGCTCTGAACATTTAAGTTTATAATAGTTCAATCCACAAATCAAAGAACATGTTTTAAAAATATTAGCTTGTTTGTTTAGGTTGGATATGCATGCTTTTACAATATTAGCTCTTTTGTAATAATATTTGCTCTTCTTTAAACAGGATGAATATTGAACTTATTAATTTCCTCGATAAAAAAAAATAATAATAATAATAATACAAATATATATATAATATTATATGTATAAATAAAAATATAAAAAACGTTTAAACGGCAACAATATAAGTATTAGGCAACGTTTACAAAGAAAATCGCTTTTTTAGCCTATTTTCTTCCATTTTTGCCCGTTATGTATTGAAAAGTGTATGAAATGATTGTGTGTCTTTTTTTCTGTTTTTAGCACATCCTGTCATCTTACAAATGCATTATCAATTTTTGACTTTGTTGTTTGACATTTGCTAACCATTATTAACCATTTATGTGTGTTTATTCGGAAATTTTGTGTTGAAAATCAAAAATAAAGTATGTATAGTCTACGTAAGGGTTTCGTACATACGTTTCGAACATAGGTTATTATTGTTTTATTTCCAAAATTGAGCCAAAATTGTTAAAAAATTTGTGCCTGAAGTCTAAATGTCCCCTTCCTTAACCACCAAACACACTGTTTATGTGGTGTACCGGCGGTTAGAATTTACAGCATATTTTTTTTTTTTTTCTTTTTGTATCTAATCTTGATGTTCTAGTTCAAAAATTTTGATTTATTTCTCAAAAAGTAAATGTACTTTTTATGTTCCGTACATACGTGTGAACGGGTTTCTGTACTTGTATACTTTGGTACTTTAACGTACAATCGTACGTGTAACAGAGTTCAAACCCGTATGTAGTTGTAAACTAGCAAAATACCATGAGTGTCACGGGCAAAACATTAGGAATGGGAGGAAGAAGCCTTTAAAATGCGTCTGAAGAATGAATAGCTTATTTATTCTTTTGGTCCCTTGCTTCCTCCAGGGAAAGATAGTTGCGGCACGTGGTCCCGGAAGTTTTGGATGGGATCCTGTCTTTCAACCGGATGGTTTTGACCTCACGTAAGTACTTTCACAATTCTCTTCTCTCAGTGAGAAGTCAAAGTCGGTTATTGGATGAATGTGATATTGTACAATTAGCAAACCATGTTTTTGTTTTGTCTTTATTTATGTTTGCATCATCCCTTAGATCCTTAAGAGAAGTAAACACAAGGGGACCTCTTGTTCCTTAACTTTTGTCGTAAGTGTGAAATGTGCATCTGTTCGTTTTTGCAATTTGTACAACTTGTGGGTTTCTCCAGATTTGCGGAGATGACAAAGGAGCAAAAAAACAAGATTTCTCATCGAAGGAGAGCCCTGGATAAAGTTCGCGCCCACTTCTTTGAGAAGAAATATGCACCTCCATCAAGCCCATTGAACTGAAAGGTCTCTCACTCGTCGATCTCATTCTCTCAAAGAAGTCCTTACAGTTACCCATCCACCATTCATAGCCTTCATAGCCATGGTTTTTGCGGGCATTGTGATGAAAGTCTATCCTTTCTAAATTTAGGTTCTTAGTTTATGTCTGTTCATTTGTTCGCTTGTTAGCAATGAATTATTGTGCTATGTTGCATAAATAGCATTGCCGTTGTTTTTACAAAAGAGCTTATATTTTCCTCGGGTCAAATGACAAAAGGAGAAGGTTCTATAATTGAAGCTTGACATGAAATAACGGTTGATTTGTTCTTCTAGTTGGTCTCGATCTATGTGCCACTTCCTAACATGGCATACCGGGAATTTAAATAACAAAAATGGAGCCAAAAAAATTGAGTCGCCAAAAAAATGAATAAGTGGTTTTTTACAAACATATAGTCAGTATTCAACCACACCGGGTACTGGCATTGTACACTTTTCTTTCAGGTTATTTCTTTCTTTGACGATGTTTTGCTGTGTTGTTAGCAGTTTGGTCTTTTCTAGGTTTAACATCAAATTTGCGCTATGTTTGGGTTGCATTTTCTATTTCATTCCGAATTTAGTCTTTCTGACGCATTTCTCTAAATGGATGTACATTGGTTCCAAGCCAGACATCCATCGTATGTGTGAGCTAGTACGTTTCATGAAATCAAAGATCCTATACATGTTGTACAGTAGTGATGGACTTCCTGTGAACAAACAAGTGTGAAGGAAACCACCCAGAAGGACTGTTCCGGATTCAAAATCTCAGCAGTCGATGAATTTCTTACAAATGACATCGACATTAGTCTGCATAAGCCTACAAGGAATTAGAAACCAGCTTTCAAGATTGCCCTGGCTCTGTGTGAAAGTTCAACTTCTTCTAAGCAGACAAACAACACATCATTCTGCACGAAATCTGCCTTGCCCCAAACTGTTTTATATTATATTAGTTTTGGAATGACAAGCGACGTAAACTTTCAGCATAGCTGGTGCATCTGTTAGTATCAATACAGTCATAGCCTGCAATAGTGTACTCCTATTAGTAAGAAGATTAGGAGCAGTGATACATAGGTTACACAATTAATCCTGTCGAGGCCTACAACGATTTCTATTCTCATTCTCCTTTTATTGCTTGGCTTAACAAATGATTTTCACCAGAACGAACATCTCTTGCTGCCGACAAAAGTCATCAAGTTGACCAATGGACCTGACTGCTGATATGCTTAAAGTATTGTCTTACAGCCTTTCGACTTGATCTACCTTGGTTTGAGAATATCCTCAAGCTCCGTTCTGTCATGGAAACATACATAGCTGGACATAACCTGGAATCACTCACAAGGTAATTGCAAAAACTTGACAAAAAGAAAGGTCTCTCGTGGTTAGCCGCATTCTTCCAAGTTCAAGAAGTGCATGTGGAAATACGAGTCAGGTCATATTTCTTGAGTAAACGAAAGTAACTGTTTGAAATCTTGTTTGTAATCTTTGTCGCTGAGCTGTGATCCAAAAAAACCCTTTTGGAAATAAGCAGTGAACATCATATGACAACATATGAATGTCAAAAAGGTGAACGCTAGAAATTAATTATTGCTTTGACTTGTAAAAACCACATCGGTATATACAATAAGCGAACTTTGTTCGCCTTTCTGGAAACCCTTATATAGGCGGTGTGTCTGTCTTGGTTTTTTTCTGTCCGTCCGTAGTACGGACGGCCGTACCGCTGGCACAATGTAACGTTGCGCCCGTCGCTGTGCAAACCGCTGTACTGATGGCGTGATGTAACGTTGCCGTGCGTCAGTGGTACAGACCGCGTACGGTTGGCACAATTTGACGTTGCCGTGCGTCCGCAGTAGGAACCGTCGTACCGCTGGCACAATATAACGTTGCCATACGTCCGCAGTACGGGCCGCGTACGGTTGGCATAATTTGACGTTGCCAGCTGTCGCAGTACAGACCGCCGTACCGCTGGCACAATGTAGCGTTGCCGTGCGTCCGCAGTACGGGCATGATAAACTGGACAGGGTACATGCCCGTGTAACGGGCGTTGATTTACTAGTTTGACAAACAACGCAAGAAACTGGTGATCACGGAATTATTACCGTTGTTCCTGACAATGTCCACGACAGTTTGTTCCTTACAGGGTCAAGATCCTTTCCGCAGTTGGTTGTATTGGCCATAAGGCCATCAACATTAAATTTTGTCACAAAACAGTAACAACTTCTGCACTATACTTACTGGTGAGTATAAACATCGATATAGAGACATTAAACTACTCTCATAACACATTACCTTTTGCGAGGTTTTTAAATTGGGTATAATGTTACAAATGAATGTCATTTTGCTTCAAAATTCTTGCTTTACTTTTGCCCATCACAATCTCTTAACAAACTACCGAAAAATACAAGCCTCGACTTTTTATTTTTTTACTGTACAAGCAATATACACGCAGACACGGTCTACTTAAAGCAAGCCTTGAGTAGTCACTCCCAACCGGCTAACTGGGCAACCGCTTTAAAACTAGAGCATCTAAATACAAACCACCACCCCAACTTTTCATCATAACGCTTCTTATTTCTGAATACAATTCTACCCTTCTAAGCTTTGTACTGTTAAACTTGTGATCCTCAGTATTTACAGTCCCCATATTAGCCCAATGTGGCAAATCTGTTACATCCGGACCGTCCAAAAGGTCGGTACTTGGCTCGATTACAAATTCTCCTACCTCCACCTCCAGCCATTCGGGAATCTGAGGAACAAATTTTGAATCAATATGGAGAATGTCTTTCATCCTCACAACTTGTTGAGAAGCACTCCAAAACTTGTTCAGAAGATGGAATCCCCCATGACCTTCTCTCTCTCTCCTCCCAAACGCCTTCTCGTATTCCCAATATTCATCTCGAGTGAATCGCCATCCTAAAGAGTACATTCCAGGAGGCAAGAAACAAGTCAAAGGACCTGCTCCAAAATACCAAAAGCGGTTATCACCCCATCCACCGGGGATAAATTCAGTAAGATGGACCATAAATGGAAATGGTGAACCCTGGGCATATTCGACCTCGGAAGAACACAATTCCTTTTCAATACTGACAACCTTTGCTTTCGATTCGGCTCCCAAGGAGAGATAATAAGTCAATCCTCCCTCACCTTGGTTAACCTCAACTTTTGCCTTTCCATTATTGACATAGAAACCCTGGAATGCACATCGATAGACGTCCTGCGGACACCTGGCAACACCGGAGTAAACTTCCGAGTAACTTTTGACATAGTCGGCTGCATGAGTGCCACCTGGCAAATCACGATTGGACCAGACAGAATCTCGTTTAGCCATGGCCGCCCAATCTTTACAGACGGAAGCGACGCGACAAACTTCTGAAGCCGACATGAATGTGAAAATAAGTTCCAGGCATTCCACTGGAAGCCACATGGCTGAAGAAACCCTAATTTCTTACCCTGATTCCTTACCCTTGCTTATTACCCTAATTTGTTGCCCTAATTTGTTGCCCTAAATGTTCCCTAATTTGGTACCCTAATTTCTAATGCCTGAGTGTGACTCCATCTTCCAAAGACCTTTCATTAATCGATAATTCAAATTTCGGAGAATTAAATGCAAAGCCACTGTATTAATTGTACTACAATATACAAAAAGGCTTCAAAAAAAGACACGTAGACTGTAAGTGACTGATTTCTTCGATAACTGAAATGATCTGCGAGAGTAATTTGTAAAATAATGTTTCTTTGAACAGAATGACACTGAATATTAACAACTTTCCTGACTAAAACGAAATTAGAAACGGTACTTCAGAAATTTGGAGCACCAAATAGCATGAAAGAGATAATACAGAACTACATATGAGGTATTTCAAAAAGCTGTTTGAAAGAAACTGAAGAGGAAAGAGGAGACTGGTGAGATAGAATAGAAATGAGATGCAGGGGTGGAGGAGGAGGTAAGCGGTGAGGGAGGCAGGGATTCATCTCCTGTAAGTCTGTAACCTTGTGGAGAGCAGAAGAGATGTCACACCTCAGGACTGACAGTTGCATAGCAGGACGCAGGTTAATCTGACAACTTGTCGTTTGCCGTTTGTGTCGGCGCCCGTAAAGCCGTACCGTACCTTAAACTGTCAAGCAATGTCGGTCGCGACTTTTTCTGGCCTAAAATCGTACAGTATTGTTATCAGCATTACTTAAAGGAGTGGACTACAATTTGCAACGTGTCCTTGCACTAAATAAAAATTGTATATTCTAATTGAGTAATTTCAATGGGCAACGCACAGTATGGGTATCGAACAAGCCCCCATACAAGTGTGGGACCTTCGACACCTCGCGGCACCTCGCGCCGACATTTCGGCACCTCGCGCCGACATTCGGCACCTCTTGGGATCGGGTACGAGAAATAGGGTTTTGGGTTTTGGGTTGTTTTTTAAAAAAAAAAAAAAAAAACCAAAAAAACATAAAAGGAAATCTCGACCCATAATATGTATGAATAGAAAATTACTACTATACTCACAATTATCCCGACAACTATAATTGTAGACTGTTGCATACCACAACAATACACAAGGTTTATGATAATTAGGTGCCTATTTCACTCTTTCTGGTACTGTTTGAGGTATACCATTATTACATAAAACCCCTCAATATGAACCATAATTTCCCTAAACTAAAACTTGATTGTTGGATGCTCAATTGGTTGTTTTGAGATAATGCATTTTTTGTATATTTTAACAGTGAGAACATATTGTCACTCTTAAGCATATCGTGAAAGAAAGACACATTACTTAAAGTACAACGAACAAGAGACTAAAAACAGATGGTAGCCCATTGCAATCATGAGGAGGAACTAAGCAAAAATCTTGATGCCACGCGTGAAATGATGTGTATCGTATTGTTCCACATCTCCACCCAATTGCGTCGTTGGGCATTCGCAACTTCGCGATGATCATCCGAACTTTAGATACAAAGGAGCAATCCAACATTCTCCCATGCAAATGTCACCATTAGGACGTCAAGAAAATCCATCACAACCTGCGCGCCCAAAGGGCAATGCCGGATTGGAACCTGCGCGCCCAAAGGGCAATGCCGGATTGGAACCTGCGCGCCCAAAGGGCAATGCCTTAGCAGGGCACCGCGTTAACCACTATGCCAAAGCGACTTGATTTTTCTTAAATATTTATATATATTGATAAAATAATAACTTTCTCAATAAACTAAGCCATTTCCCTCATATGAATTAAAAAATGGCTATTTTTCGTTTTTTTGCTTCAATTGTGAATTTGTCATTATTCAATCAAGCGCTGTGGCGGCGCTCCCGGTGTTGTCTCGCCGCTGGTTGTTTTGTTGTTTCGTTTTGAGTAAGTTGTCGTAGTATTGTTAATTTTTGATTAATTGTTTTTGAGTTTTTTTTTTTATTTTTTTATTATGAAATATGAAGTAAAAGTCGGTTAACGCATTTTATAATCAGTGCATTTGTTCCATGCGGATATTCACTATTTTTGGGGCGTTTCATGCGTTTGGCTACCTCTGACAAATGCGATCGTTACTCCGCAATGTGTCGGTTGAGTCGCCTTTCGATGACTACACCGTGTATCGCTATTAGGGTGCGTCTCTGTGTGCTTAAGTAAGGGTTGTTTTCTGTCGTTTTCCTGTAAAACTTAGAGCCGTACCGCGTAAGTTTCAACCGTACAATAAAATAGAAAAAATGAGAAGTACACTTTGCGTCATCATCGAATTTAAAATGTACTACAAGTTGTCGTCTTGTGTTTTTCGACCCACTTCGACGACAAAAAACGTCATCTTCAACCTTATCTTTAAAATACAGGGCCGATGT
>JBBHKE010001611.1:0-48502 GCA_037447655.1 Zygnema cylindricum
TTTTGCTTTCAGATCCCGTGTTTACTTTGTATTCTTTCTCTGGCGCCCTTCGCTTTATGCTGCCTTTCTCTTCTTTTGCATGCATTAAATTTTCTTGCTCGCCTACTTGTTTTTGTTAGATTTCCTCAAAATCAGGGATTCGGCATGTCCCATACTAGGGAAAATTGAGCCGGCCAGGGCTAGAACTTGGGACCTCTGACTTGAGCTGTCAGCGCACTAACCACTTTGCTACCAGCTCGATGTAGAGCCTGGCGGGTCCATACCTATTTATTTTTGGCATCTTCGAGTGTGACGCATCACATTCTACCCCGTATTGAACCAGCTTCAAGTGCTAATTCAACATTTTTTGTTAATTACCATTTTCTTGTGTGTAGTGAAAAGGAGAGAGGGAGCGAGATGTAGGATCTTGAGCAAAAGACACTCACTCGAAATAATTCACAAAACATAAATCATTTACACAGCGGAAGCTCATAAAAGACAAGAGGAATATTCAGCCAAAAAAATTTATAAGTGTTATTGGCCAAAGCCTTTTTACATCATTTCTTTTCTCTCTTCTCTCTCTTCTCTCTCCTCTTTAAATAATCTCTTACTCGAAGATTAATCCTATATAATTCAATCATATAAGATTCAATACTCTGCACTTGTACTCTGCTGCCTATATACTCGCTACTCTGCACTAAGAGACAACAAGGTAAGACAAGCATGACATAACGTAGCGACGAAGTCTGTCCCTAGCTAGCTGTGCAAACTTTAAGGATGTTTCCACGAAGAAAGTAGCACGCGCTTTTTTCCTTTGAAACGACTACCTCCAAACGTTATCTTAAACACGTGTTGCACCACAAACACACCTGCACACAAATTGAAACACCTGCGCACGAAAACAAAAAAGTGATACGAAACGAAATAGAACATTTCGTTCGCTGATATCAAAAGTACCGTCACGAAACGATGTAGTTCTTTTTGTATGATGACGCGACACTTCGCGTCAAGCAAACAAATGTTGGTATGACGCTTCGTGAAATGTCGCGAAAACGACAATAACCCAACAATCCCCCTCTTATTGTCGGAATCGCCAAAACTCCTCAACATAGTCTAAGTTTTGGTTGCCCCCTCTCAAATACATCATACGTAGCTACTTTCGTCAGCAAATCTGCCGCCTCCTCTTTTGTCGGAACGTACGAAAATACAATCTCGTTCGCCGTAACCAAATCTCTTACAAAATGCCATTCGATCCTGATGTGTTTTGTCCTCTTGTTAAACACTAGATTTTTCGCCAACGCCATCGAACTCATGTTGTCAGAATAAATCGTCATACAACCAATAAGAATGCTTAACTCACGTAACATCTCCTTAACCCAAATCGATGCCTTAGCTGCATGACACGCAGCCATATACTTAGATTCTGTGCAACTCAACGCAACCGTAGGTTGTAGCCTAGAACTCCACGAGATCGCGGCTCCTCCAAAATTAAATGCGTACCCTGACGTGGACTTACTTGAATCAAAATCGCCGCCCCAATCTGCGTCACAATAACAAACACAATTCAAATAATTATTGTTTGAAGTAAATAGAAGTCCAAGATCAATCGTTCCAACCAAATATCGAAATATACGTTGTAAGGCCTCCCAATGCGCCTTCTTTGGCTCAGGACAATAACGGCTGACGATGGAAACCGCGACCGAAATATCTGGACGAGTACCAACGCTAAGGTACATAAGTGAACCAACTGCCTCTCGATATGGTACGTCGATGGAATCTTCTTCCTCAAACTTGCGAATGTGTAAATTTGCATTCAATGGCATAGAAAGCGGTTTCGCGTCAGTCATACCAAATCTCTCCAAAATCTCCTTACAATATTGAGCTTGACTCAATTTAATGTTCCCCTCTTTGTCACGTATCACTTAAATCCCCAAAATATATTGTATTTCTCCAAGATCCGTAACTTTGAAATGTAACCCAAGATAACGTTTTAACTCATTAATGCGATCCAATTTGTCGCATGCCACCAAGAAATCATCCACATAAACAGAAAAGATGATTTGGTCAACTCCTTCACCTTTCACATAAACTCCAGAATCGGACGTAGTACGTACAAATCCGAATTTCAATAGTATTTGATGAGGTCTCATATACCACGTGCGCGGCGCATGTTTCAAACCATATAATGATTTTCGCAAACGCCATACATTTCCTTCTTGCAAAGGAGACACGCCTTCTTGTACCTTCATGTATACCTCTTCCTCCAACTCACCCTTTAAAAATGTAGTTTCCACGTACATTTGATGAACGTTCTTCTTCCTTATCGCTCCAAGTGCAATAATAATCCGTAGTGAGTCGAACTTCACCAAGGGAGCATAAGTCTCCTTAAAATCAATTCCCTCACGTTGTTGGAAGACTTTACAAACAAGCCTCGCCTTGTACTTAATAATTTCACCCGAAGCTTCTGTCTTCGTCTTAAATACCCACTTTGCATCTATCGCCTTTTCCACTCCGGTAATTTTACTTCCTCAAAAGTTCGATTATCAACCACCGATTTAAATTCTTTCTCCCACGCCGGTTTCCACTTACTCTCCCAATCGGTCGACCTCCTTGCCTTGACATAAGTTTGGGGGTCGCCGGTCATATTTTCCGTAAGTGATTGCTACAAATGAAACTCCGTCTCTTTAGCATTGGAAAGAAAATAATGCGTGTTTGATGCATTTTCCCCTTTTCGATCGTAAGTGAGTTTCTCCGGTTTCTTCCCCTTTGTACTCCGTGTGCTCCTTCTAAGAACTTGCTCCTCCTCTTTCTCTTCCTCGGATTCAATTTCAATTTCCTTCTCACTCGATTTAGTACTCGATTTAGAGCTTTGAGATTTCCGAAAGTTCGAAGGCACTCGGGAATCCAAAGATCTGTTACTCTTTCTTTCAAAGTCAACTTCCACCGATTTTCCCAATTTATTTTTCTGAATTTTTACATTTGGTTCCTCATCGGATTTCGAGTCCTCAATGTACGGAAAACTCTCAATTTCACTCGCCTCATAAAAATCCAAATTTTCTTTAAATTTTCCAACGGAATTCATGGCGGATTTGAGATCCTCATGAAAATCCACATTCCGAGATTCCTCCACGGTGTGACGAGACGGATCATACACTCGGTACAAATTCCCCTTCACACTATAACCAACAAAAATTCCCGGCCAACACCTTGGAGCAAATTTTCCCTTTCTCTTGGTTGATTCCACATAAACCGTAGCATGACATCCCCAAATTCTCAAATGATGAACTGTGGGCTTTCTCCCACTCCATAACTCCTCCGGTGTTTTACTTCCTGAAACAGAAGTGAGTCTTCGGTTACAAATATAATTCGCCGTAAGAATCGCATCTCCCCACAAAAACATCTCTCGTCCGGAGCTATGAACCATGGCACGGACCATTTCTTGTAAGATATGATTCTTCCTCTCGGACACTCCATTTGTCTCCGGAGAATAAGGCGTTGTGAATTGATAACTTATCCCCCACTCCTTACAATACCCCTCAAAAACAACAAACTCCCCTCCATTGTCCGAACAATTGGACTTAAGCTTCTTATCAATTTGCCTCTCGGCCATTACATGCCATTCTTTAAATTTTTCAAATGCATCCAATTTCTTTTTCAATAAATACACCCATGACTTCTGAGAAAAGTCATCAACAGTCACCAAAGTATAATTATTACCTCCAATTGTCTCGGGTTTAATATGTCCACAAAGATCGATGTGGATAACCTCCAAAGGACTTTGAGCTCGATGCTTGATGTATTTATTCGGATTGGATTTCCGAATTTGACGTCCTTTGCTACATCCTCCGCACCCGTTCACTTTCTCACCGGATGCAAGGTCCAAACCTCTCACCAAAGAATGACGAATCATCTTTTTCAAACTTACCTCGGATGTGTGACACATCCGATGATGCCATAAGGTAAGATCACCTTTCAACTCCGAAATTTGATGTGAAATTTCCTCGGTGGGAACTTTAGATTTCGGCCTCCTCCATAAGAGCCGACTATGATTCGCATCCGTTACAACTCCTCCAATTACATTCCCCTTCTCATTCCAAATCTCGATAGATTGATCACCTCTCGCAAGTAAGCTTCCACCACTCTTTTGGATTTGTGGAACGCTTAACAAATTAACTGAACCATCCGGAATATAAAGAGTATTTTGTAGACGATACTCCGTCAATCTCTCTTTCCCATCATTATCCTATGAAAGAAGATTAAGCCGAACCGTATCAACCGTACCAACCGAAATGACATGGTCGCTTGCAACCGTAATAAACTTTGGAACCGTAAGTTCCCTCATGTCATCAAACAAGGTAGCATCCGTGCAAACATGGTGAGATGGCCCTGTATCAATAATCCACTATTTCTCCAAATTTCCTCCACTACTTACCGAATCAAGGGTAAGGTTAAGAACTGGAAAATCATCACCGATCTCATTACCATAGTCAAAGTAATTCGCATTACCATAACCACGACCACCACCGCGGCCTCCTCCTCGGCCACCACCTCGGGCGCCTCTATCACCTCCTCTACCTCCTGTTCCACTTCCGAAATCTCCATTCTTTGCATAACATTGAGGGATCGTATGCCCCCACTTAACGCAAAAATGACATTGCTTATCCTTATCCAGACAAGATGAAGACAAATGTCCAAGCCGGTTACACTGGTAGCATGTCATATTGGAAAGATCCGAAGGGACCTTCGGTGGACGACCTTGATCCCTCTTGTTGCCTCGGCCGCCACCATCACCTCTCGGGCCACCTCCTCTACCACCTCCTCTACCACCCAAATAGTTAAGATCCGGGGTTTCGGGAGTAGTAGAGTTGAGAACTCCTCCTCCTCCACTTGAAGAAGCCGATGGAGTTCCCTCCGACATTTTGATAAAATTGACGGTGAATCCGAAAGTGTTATCCGCCTTCGCTCGTAAAATAGCTTTAAGATGCGAAAGCTTCTCCGGCAAAGCGTTAAGAAACACGCTTAATTTATCCGCATACAAAATAACTCGACCATTGTTGAGTAATTGCTCGAGTATAATATTGAAGCGCTTCACGGCATCATCCATCAATTCATTTGACTTGATTTTAAAATTCATAAAATCCGTATAAACATATTGACCCTTGTTCTCAACACCTTTCTCATATTGCTCCTCAAGTGCTTGCCAACACTCATGGGCCGTTCCGTGAGCGAGGAAATGATCAAGCACGGAAGAAGTGCAATTCTTCATCAAACCGGTCGTTGCCGCAATATCCTTCAATCTCCATTGAGCACGTGCCTTGCTCTCCGTTGGCATCTTTTCTTCTCCATTGACAATCCTCCAAAGCCTCTTGAGAATAAGTTGATTTGAAATAAATTTCTTCCAAACCGCATAATTGGTGCCATTAAAGGCCACGGATTTCCCCGACATATTATAATCATCTTCGTTACCCAATGCCTCTTCAAAATCTGAATCTTCCTCTATCTTTGCTTTACCTTTCCTAATTCTCTCTTTTATCTCACTCTCATTAGCTCCTCCACTGAATGGATCGGCAGCATGAAATGAAGCAAATTCTCTTTTCTCACTAGATTGAGTTTGAAATCGTGAATCTACATATCTCATTAATGTATCAAACAACTCCTCAAATTTTCTCTCCGTATTCCGGGTCTCCTCAAATTGAGAACCCGAAAAACTGAACTCTCTTGCTCTCTCCGAAGTCGACATGGGGGAAGGAGTATTTCTATTCTTCTTCCTCCCCATGCGCTCTCTCTCTATCTCCGAAGCACTAGCTCCGATACCAATTGTAGGATCTTGGGCAAAAGACATTCACTCGAAATAATTCACAAAACATAAATCATTTACACAGCGAAAGGGCATAATAGACAAGAGGAATATTCAGCCAAAAAGATTTATAAGTGTTATTGGCCAAAGCCTCTTTACATCATCTCTCTTCTCTCTTCCCTCTCTTCTCTCTCCTCTTTAAATAATCTCTTACTCGAAAACTAATCCTCTATGATTCAATCATATAAGATTCAAAACTCTGCACATGTACACTGCTGCCTATATACTCGCTACTCTACACTAAGAGACAACAAGGTAAGACAAGCAGGACTTAGCGTAGCAACAAAGTCTGTCCCTAGCTAGTTGTGCAAAGTGTAACGACGTTTCCACGAAGAAAGTAGCACGCGCTTTCTTCCTTTGAAACGACTAACTCCAAACGTTGACTTAAACACGTGTCGCACCACGAACACACCTGCACGCAAATTGAAACACCTGTGCACAAAAACAAAAAAGTGACACAAAACGAAATAGAACATTTCGTTTGCGGATATCAATAGTACTGTCGCGAAACGACATAGTACTTTTTGTATGATGACACGACACTTCTCGTCAATCAAACAAATGTTGGTATGATGCTTCGCGAAATGTCGCGAAAACGACATTAACCCAACACGAGAGACGAGGACATTGGAAATGGGAAAGGGATGTTAGGATTTACAATGTTAGAATCTATGTTTATATAATTTTTGTTCGTAGTTAGTGTGGATTAGATTTAGTCGTGCGTCATTTCGCGGATTTGGTTTTGTTTGGTTATATTTAGTATTTCGTAAATGTACGTTTTACGTGTACACGATTTGATTTGATTGGTTGTGATTCGTTTAAGTTCTAGAGGCGTACTTCGAGAAATATTGTTTCGCGCGGCATACATCTAGTAGTTTCATTTCGTCTAAGTTAAGTTTGTCGCACAAAACTTTGTTAGTTTCGTTTCTAGTAGTTTCACTTTGCATTGTACCAAATTTGCATCTAAGTACATTTAGACACTTCTAGAGTTTGGTGTTCTAGATTGTTTCCGTCGCTAAGTTAAAAAGCCATTGTGTGAGTTAGATTGAATTAAGAAAGAGATAATTTGGAATCAATCAAGAGTCAATTAAAGAAGAATGAATTAAGAGAAGTGTATTGTTTAAGGATTCAGTTAATATGATTTTATTTCATGGAGTATTTTGTTTGCCTCTATCTTGGGTTATGAGCTTTCAATGTGTTATAATGTTTGATTTAATTTCAATTTTGCTTCCGCATTGAGACATTTAAATTTTTTTGAGAGCATTCCAATTGACTCTTATTCCTATCAATTGGTATCGGAGCGGTATTTATTCCACTTAGATTTGAGTTACGAATTGATTAAGAATTGAGAGTTTATAAGTTATAGTGGAGGAATACTCGGCAAAGTAAAAAGACACTGAAGTACGTTTTGGAGTTGGAGAATCACAGAAGCTATCAATGGCGAAAGAGTGTCTCACAATTCAATTTGATCTAGCGACTATGGATGAAATTTACGAATTTCTAAAGGCAAAAAAAGAAGGTCAATCATTCGGTAAAAATCCTACCTTTGGTGGCAATTTAGATGATGAGAGTTCTAAGAAGAAAGTCAGAAAGGGCAAAATAAAAGTACATTTTTATGATAATGATGATGAGTCAAGTTTAGATAAAGAGTCTGATTATAAAGTGTCTTCTAAGACTATTATGCTTAATGGAAATAATTATCCTCCATGGAAGAGATATAATAGGGGAACCTTTTCTCCAAATAATTTGTGGAAAATACTTACAGGAGAAGAGAAAAGACCATTAGATGCAAAATGAAGGAAAAAATGGGATGCTAAAGATATGGCAGTTATGACTGCTTTACTTCAGAGTAGTAGTAGTTCGGTTCATGAGCATATGTTAACTCATGATACAACTCATGCTTGTTGGAATCATCTACAAAATTTTTATGAGAAAGGATTCGCATCTACGTCTAATTATATATTTCAAGATTTTATTCAGTTTAGGATGAAGAGTAATGAGTCTATTGATGATGCTCTAAAAAGAGTAATGTGTTGATAGAGCAGTTGAATAGCGCAGGAAAGTTTCCTCCAGAAGATGAAAAGGTATTTGTGTTTCTAAATGGAGTGCCATCTAAGTTTGATGTCACAATAGAAGTTATAAAATCTACAAAGGATCCTACTTTATATTTTGCTATTAAACTTCTAAAAGGTGCAGAGAAGAAGAGGATAGTAGAGGATTTGGAAATAGTAATGTAAACCTCATTAACACGTCTGGGGTATATTCTCTACGTGGTTGTGTAGGTAGAGGAAGGTTTATATCAAGATGGGGTAGAAACAATTTTCAGTATTGCGGTTTTGGATTGGTTGATTATAGCGATCAGGGTGATGTAAGTCATGTTATTTGTTATAAGTGTAATAAAGAAGGACAGATGGCTACTAACTCTCCAGATAGGGAAAAGCAATGCAATGTTTGTTGGAAATGGGGAAATGTTTGTGCTCAGTGTTTTCAACGAAATGGAGGAGGATCATCTTACTACTCGGAAAGAGGAAGAGGTTAAAGTGGACAATGAGGACGAGGTCGTGGAAGATTTGGACAATCACGAGGAGGAGGACATCAAACAGACTATTCAAAATTCAATGATGATCAAGGCGATAGGTCTCTAAACTTTTCTATATTGATGAAAGAAGATGGAAATTCTGCTGTAAATTCTGCAAATTCCGTATGTGGGAGTCAAGGCTATAAATATTGGATATTTGATTCAGGTGCAACTCATCACGTTTGTAGTGATCTTAGTTTGGATACAGATTTGAGAAAGCTTACAGTTCTTAGGACTATTACGGTTGCTAGTAGACATGTTGTCCCGATAGATACAGTAGGAACTATCTGATTTGATTTACCTATTAAAAATGTGAATGGTCAAGTTGTTGTAAGGAAAGTAAATTTGAACAATACTTTGAATTTTTTTGATGGAGTTGTAAACCTTGTTAGTGTTCCTCAAATACAAAGAAATGGTGGCAGAGTAACCTCGTTTAAAAATAGAAGAATAGTTTTCCAAGATAGAAAAGGAAATCAATTTGGAGAAAGTTATGTTACTGATTATTTGCAAAGTAAGTTAAAATGGATTAGACCTCAGAAAGATCAGAGCTCAAAAATTTCAGTCAATTCTGTAAGTTTTGAAATAGGAGATCTAAGTTCATGGCATCATAGACTTTGTCATACTTTTGAGTCTAATGTAAAAAATATGATGAAAAGTGGTTTTGAAATAGGAGATCTAAGTTCATGGCATCATAGACTTTGTCATACTTTTGAGTCTAATGTAAAAAATATGATGAAAAGTGCAGCAGTAAGAATATTAGAGTGTGTACCTAGAGAGAAAGATCAAGTTTGTAATGGTTGTAGCAAAGGAAAAAAGATTAAAAAATCTCATCCTATCAAAGATGTGAACTATAGAGCTAGTTCTCCCATTGAGCTTGTTAATGTAGACTTATGTCGAGACGTCAAAACAGTAAGTCTAGGAGGACATAAGTATATATTTTTAATAATGGATGATAATAGTCGAAAGAGTTGGGTATATTTGTTGAAACATAAGTCAGAAGCGTTATATAAGATTCTCGGCCGAGAGAGAAACGGATCAAAAATTAAAAGTAGTTAGATCAGATAATAGAGGAAAATTTTCTGCTTTTAAAAGCTTTTGTCAATAAAGAGGGATTAAGCCTCAATTTACAACAACGTACTCACCTGAGTCTAATGGAATCGCTCAGAGAAAAAATAGGACACTTCAAGAGATGGCTAGGGCTATGTTACATAGCACTAAACATAGTGTAAGGTTTTGGGGAGAAGTTGTTTTTACAACAAATTATATCTGTAACAAAAGACTAACTTCAATTTTTGGAGATAAGACGCCTGAAGAATTGTGGAGTGGTAGGATTCCATCTGTTCGACATTTGAGTATATAGGGATGCCGAGCCACTGTCTACATCGAGAAAAGAAATTGAGCGGGAAAATTCAGTCCCAGATCTTGGACAAGTATTTTTGTTTGATATAGTCCAAATTCAAGTCAATACAGAATTTTCAATCCCGCTACTGGAACGGTTGTCGAATCGAAGAATGTAGAGTTTCACGAAGATTTGGCGAAAGCAATGGAGTTCAAAAAGAATAAGGAAAAAGTTTGGATTTTGAGGAAAATAGCAATTTGGAGGAGTTAAAATTGATAACGAGAGTGACGAAGAGGATGATGAAGAAATTCTATTGTAAAAGAAGAAGTCTATTAAAGTTGGTTAGAGATCTGAATCCTCCCAATCAGATTCTGAAACCTTGAAAAGTGAGAATGGAAGTCAAAATCTAAGTCTAGTGAAAGAAACCTTAGCAGCCAAAGAAAAAGGCACACAAAGAAAAAGAACCCTTATCACACAAAGAAATGAATGTAGTTTGCCATTTGTAAGTGAGAAGGGTGAGAGAGATGATGTTGTTAAAGAATAAGTTGTTAGGAGAAGAAATTGAGCGAATAAAGGAAAGGCTCATGAGAGATTAACTCTTCATATGAATGTTAAGGATAAGTCGGTTAATTTTATTTCAAATGCTACATTAAATGAGTTTCATTTATAGCAATTACTGAGTGAGCCTCTAATGGGGATCCTAAGTCCTATTCAAAAATTGTAGCATCAAGTGAATGGAATGAAAAGTGGAAACTAGCTTTTGAGAAAGAATCTAAGTTTATTATTGATAATAGAACATTTGAAGAAGTGGTTTTACCACAAAGGAAGAAAGCTATTGATTGTAAATGGATATTTAAGACTAAGACGGGTGCATCGTGAAATAGTCAAATGAAAAGCAAAATTAGTTGGTAAGGGTTTTTTGCTGAAAAATGGTATAGACTATACAGAAACATATGCACAGGTTGTTAAGTTTAATAGTTTAAGGATGATTATTGCGATTGCTGCTGCTAAGAGAAAGCGTATCCACCAAATGTATGTGGAAACTGCTTTTCTAAATGAAGAATTAGAAGAAGAAGTTTATATGAAGATTCCAGAAGAAGTTTCGAGCAAACCTGGACATGTGTGGAAATTGAAGAAGTCACTATATAGACTTAAGCAAACACCAAGGGCTTCGTATACTCGTCTTCACAAGGTACTTTTGGATCTTGGCTTTGTTCGTACATTTTCAGATTTAGGTGTTTACGTGAAAGGAGGAGTTGATCAAATTATATTTAGTGTGTATGTTGATGATTTTATTATGATTTCAGATTGTCTTGAAAGGATTCAAGAATTGAAATGTTTCCTTAGTAAATTCCTCAAAGTTATAGATTTAGGAGAAGCTACATTGAAACTAAGTCAAGAACAATATTGTAAAGAAGTCTTAGCTAGGTTCTCTATGTTGAATGCCAAGCCTTTAAGTACACCTTTGGATCCTAGAATTCAGTTGAGTAAAGTAGAAAGTGAGCCAAAAATTGATGTACCCAACAATTGATGTACCTTATAGAGAAGTTGTTGGTTGTTTGATGTATCTTAATGTTCGAACTACACCACATATTTCAGTTGCTGTTAAAATTGAGAGTAAGTATTGTCAAGCACCTAAGAAGCATCATTGGGAGTGTGTTAAAAGGGTTCTTAGATATTTGGTTGGAACCTTAAGTTATGGTTTAGTTTATAAGGTGGATTAAGAGTTAGATTGTTTTGGATATTGCGATTCCGATTAGGGTGGAGACTTCGACACGAGAAAATTAACATCCGGTTACGCTTTCGTCTTATGTGGAGGTGCGATTTCGTGGAGTTCGAGACTTCAACCTACGGTGGCGTTGAGTTCGACGAAGGCCGAATACATAGCGGCTTGCCATGCAGCAAAAGCTTCAATTTGGCCAAGAGAAATGTTGAGTGAGTTGGGAATTGTGATTAAATGTATGAAGTTGTTTTCAAATAGTATGCCTAGTATTGCATTGGCTAAGAATCAAGTGTTTCATTAGAGGACTAAGCATATTAGGATTCAGTGGCATTTTGTGCGAGAATTAGTAAATGCTGGTGAGAATGAGTTCATATTTGTGCCTACGGGTGAAAAAGCAACATACATGTTAACTAAAGATGTTATGTATAATGTCTTTGTGAGAGGAAGGCCTAAGTTAGGATTATTTTGAGTTTGGTTAAGATTTAATATAGATTCAACATTGAGAGGGGGATTGTTAGGATTTACAATGTTAGAATCTATGTTTACGTAATGTTGGTTCTGTTACGACATCTCCTTTTTTTTGTCCACCACCTCTCTTTCCTTTGTCTCCTCCGTTGAAGATGGATCTACATCTCTAGTGAATCTGCCCCCTGTAAACCCTGGAGGTATCCCAAGACTGGATGGACGCCTCACCCGTCCACTCACTATTCCCCAAAACCGTTTCTCACATAGAGCTCCTGTCATCATACTTTCCCAGTATATGAAGACAGCTCCATTAAATATGGGCACCCGTGATGGTGGGCCCATAACCTGCAACTTTGAAACCTCCATAGGACCTTTGAGTAGGCAGCTCACATGAAGCCTCTAGCTCACATAAAGCCTCTAGGATAACCGTGACCAATTTGTCTTTCAGCACGAATAACTGCTCAGGGGAGCAAATTCAGAAATTCTTTTTGCTATCGACTCACGGGAGTCTTGCCTTCACAAGGGTGAAGGTGGTCAGAGTTTTTGTTTGCCAGGGTGGCATTTATTCGTGCTGAAAGACAAAGGGGTCAGGGTTATTATAGAGGCTTCATGTGAGCTGCCTACTCTGAGGTCTTATGGAGGTCTGAGAGTTGCATCTGTAGGTACTTTCAAATCCTGTAGGCGACTGCATTATTTTTATTAAATCAACTACTTTACTACCCCTTAAATCTTTGGATAGCATAGGCAGCCATGGCACTAGCTTCCTCTCCAACTTCTCAGTGACTGCAACAAGTGTGGGAGTTGGAGAGAGAAGTTAGAAACAGACTGCCTTGGCTTCTTTTCAAGCACTTTATTTTAGACCTAGATAATACTAAAAGAACCATCAATTTCTACACTCCACTTATTTTTTAGTCACTCTTTAATTTCAGACGACACTTCTCCCTGCAAAAATTTAGCTTAAGGGAAGGCACAGGTTTGGTCATCATATCTGCTACCATCTCGCTATCTGGTTCGTACGCTAAACTAATTATTTTGTTTTCTACTTTCTCTCTAACAAAGCTGAGTCTAATGTCCATGTGTTTAGCTTTAAATTGATGTTTAGGATTGGCAAAAATAGCGATCGCTGCTTGATTATCACAAAAATAATTTTGCACACCACTCTAAAAGTGACTAAGCTTACCAAGGAAAGAATTGACCCACATCAATTCTTTTACAAGGTTTTGAGGAGGAAGTTTATTTCACTGCTGAAAAAGGTAGCCAAGGGATGTTTAGGCTGATTTAAAGCAATGAAAAGAAGAAACTTTATTATGCTGGTGTTCATGATATAATGATGTGGCATAAGAGGCTTCGACATGTGAATCTACATAAGCTAAGAGAGATGAAAAAGATGGGAGTGGTGGAAGGAATTCAATTCAGTGAGAGTGAGAATCTAAGTGATTGTAGTGGATGTGCTCAAGGTAAATCACACAGGTTACCCTTCCCAAAAAATGCCACCTATAAGGGAGAAAAGATTCTAGATTTAGTACACACAGATATTTGGGGACTAGCCAACGTGCCCTCACCCAGGGGGAAGAGATTTATGATGACTATCATTGATGATTGGTCTCGGTATTCCAGGGTGTATTTTTTGAAAAACAAGTCAGAAGCTCAGGATTGTTTTAGACATTATAAAGCATGAAGAGAAAAACTCCTTAAAGCTTCAATCAAGAGAGTAAGGAGTGACAATGGTGGAGAGTATACTTCTTACCAGTTTAAGGATTTTCTGAGGGAAGATGGAGTTCAACACTAAAAGACAGTTCTAGAAAACCCAAAAAAGAATGGGGTAGCTGAACGATTAAATAGGACACTAAGTGATAGTGCTAGAAGTATGTTGTCAGATAAGGATATAGGAAAAAGGTTTTGGGCAGAAGCAATGAACTGTGCTAATTACCTCAAAAATAGAGTTATTACCTCATCTATAAAAGATCAAACACCTTATGAAAGATGGACCGGCCGAAAACCAGACATATCTCACTTAAAGGTTTTCCAAATCAAGTATTCAGTCTGGATACAGATAAGTCTAATTGGAAGCTAGATCCTAAAGGAAAACCGGGATACTTATTAGGTAATGATAAGGATGTTAAAGGATATAGAGTTTACGATCTAAAATGGGAAGATATTTTCTTAGAAAAGCATCTAGTAGTTATGGGTGAAAGAAAGTCTGTGGATCCTTTCAAGTATACAAAGTCAGTAAAAATCAGATTTGAGTCAGAAAATTCCGATGACTTTGAGCTTCCTAACTATCTAGGTTTGAGAGATGATGACATTCTTGCAGGTTCAAATCATACCGAAAAGGACTCGGTTGCGAAAACTCTAGTGACAACTCTACCCGAAGCCGAAGACGTGGTGGAAATTGATTCGGAATCAAGGGATATGGGAGAAGCCGATATTGTTCGAAATAACCCATGAGAAACATCTATTCCGGCCACATATTTTGAGGGGGGAAGGAGAAGTAGCTAAAGATTGCAAGAATAACAAGTTAATAACAAGGTAACAAAACTATCTCATCAAGATGAACCTTAAACTTATAGACAGACGATGACTTGTCCAAAAAGCAAGTGGTGGAAGACAGCCATCAATGAGGAGATGGCCTCAATTATGGCAGCCGATACTTGGGAGCTGGTGGACTGTCCACCTAACCGAAAACCAATCGGTTGTAACTGAGTTTTCCAATTAAAACTGAACCCGAATAACACCATTGAGCGTTACAAAGCCCGATTAGTGGCAAAAGGATTTACACAGAAAGAAGGAATCAACTACGAGGAAACCTTTGCCCAAGTCGTCAGATTTCCCTCCGTCCATATACTTCTCAGTGTAGCAGCAGCGGAAGCGTGGTGAGCCCATAACCTGCAACTCTGAGACCTCCATAGGACCTCAAAGTAGGCAGCTCATACGAAGCCTCTAGGATAACCTTTACCCTTTTGTCTTTCACCACGAATAACTTCTCAGGGGAGCAAATTCAGAGATTCTTTTTGCTATCGACTCAGGGGAGTCTTGCCTTTAGAGGGTGAAGGTAGTCAGAGTTTTTGTTTGCCAGGGTGACAGTTATTGGTACTGAGAGAAAAAGGGGTGAGGGTTATCCTATATAGTGGGAAAGTATTATGATAGGAGCTCTATGTGAGAAAACGATTTTGGGGAATAGTGAGTGGACGGGTGAGGCATCCATCCAATCTTGGGATACCTCCAGGGTTTACAATAGGCAGATTCATTAGAGATGCAGATCCATCTTCAAAAGAGGAGACAAAGGAAGGAGAGGTGGTGGACAATGGAAAAGAGAAGTCGTTACAATCCTTCCGCAGGTACAAATCAGACTGAAAAGGACTCGGCTGCGGAAACTACAGTGACAACTCTACCTGAAGCGGAAGACGTGGTGGAAATTGATTCGGAATCAAGGGATAGGGGAGAAGCCGAGATTGATCGAAAGAACCCATTAGAAACATCTATTCCTGCCACAGATTTTGAGGGGGGGAAGGAGAAGTAGCAAAAGATTGCAAGAAAAACACGTTAATAACAAGGTAACAAAACTATCTCATCAAAATGAACCTCAAACTTATGGAGAAGCGATGACTTGTCCAATAAGCAACCAGTGGAAGACAACCATCAATGAGGAAATGGCCTCAATTATGGCTCCCGATACTTGGGAGCTGGTTGACTGTCCACCTAATTGAAAACCAATCGGTTGTAAGTGGGTTTTCCAATTAAAACTGAACCCGGATAACACCATTGAGCGTTACAAAGCCCGATTAGTGGCAAAAGGTTTTACACAAAAAGAAGGAATCGACTACGAGGAAACCTTTGCCCAAGTCGTCAAATTTCCCTCCGTCCACATACTTCTCAGTGTAGCAACAGCGGAAGCGTGGTGAGTCCATAACCTGCAACTCTCAGACCTCCATAGGACCTCAAAGTAGACAGCTCACACGAAGCCTCTAGGATAACCTTTACCCCTTTGTCTTTCAGCACGAATAACTTCTCAAGGGAGCAAATTCAGAGATTCTTTTTGCTATCGACTCAGGGGAGTCTTGCCTTCACAGGGGTGAAGGTGGTCAAAGTTTTTGTTTGCCAGGGTGGCAGTTATTGGTGGTGAGAGAAAAATGGGTGAGGGTTATCCTATATAGTGGGAATGTATTATGATAGGAGCTCTATGTGAGAAACGGTTTTGGGGAATAGTAAGTGGACGGGTGAGGCATCCATCCTGTCTTGGGATACCTCTAGGGTTTACAGGAGGCAGATTCACTAGAGATGCAGATCCATCTTCAAAGGAGGAGACAAAGGAAGGAGAGGTGGTAGACAAAAGAAAGGAGAAGTCGTTACAATCCTTCTACAGGTACAAATCTGACCGAAAAGGACTCGGATGCAGAAACTCCAATGAGAACTCTACCCGAAGCGGAAGATGTGGTGGAAATTGATTCCGAATCAAGGGATAGGGGAGAAGCCGAGATTGTTGGAAAGAACCCACGAGAACCATTTATTCCAGCCACAAATTTTGAGGGGGGAAGGAGAAGTAGGAAAAGATTGCAAGAAAAACAGGTGAATAACAAGTTAACAAAACGACCTCATCAAGATGAACCTCAAACTTATGGAGAGGCGATGACTTGTCCAGAAAAGAACCGGTGGAAGACACCCATCAATGAGGAGATGGCCTCAATTATGGCAGCCGATACTTGGGAGTTGGCGGACTGTCCACCTAACCGAAAACCAATCAGTTGTAAGTGGGTTTTCAAATTAAAACTGAGCCCGGATAACACCATTGAGCGTTACAAAGCCCGATTATTGGTAAAAGGATTTACACAGAAAGAAGGAACAACTACGAAGAAACCTTTGCCTCGGTTGTCAGATTTCCTTTT
Source organism: Zygnema cylindricum (assembly GCA_037447655.1). Taxonomy (NCBI): domain Eukaryota; kingdom Viridiplantae; phylum Streptophyta; class Zygnematophyceae; order Zygnematales; family Zygnemataceae; genus Zygnema; species Zygnema cylindricum. Next base: position 16,825 of record JBBHKE010001611.1, read on the forward strand.
GTCTGCATACTTCTTAGTGTAGCACTAGCGGAAGCATGGTGGGCCTATAACCTGCAACTTTGAGACCTCCATATGACCTCAGAGTAGGCAGCTCACACGAAGCCTCTAGGATTCCCCTGACTCCTTTGTCTTTCAGCACGAATAACTGCTCAGGGGGGCAAATTCAGAGATTCTTTTTTGCTATCGACTTAGAGGAGTCTTGCCTTCACAAGGGTAAAAGTGGTCAGAGTTTTTTTTTGCTAGGGTGGCAGTTTTTCGTGCTGAAAGACAAAGGGGTCACGGTTATCTTAGAGGCTTCATGTGAGGTGCCTACTGTGAGGTCTTATAGAGGTCTCAGAGTTGCAGGTTCGTAATTAGTGTGGATTAGATTTAGTCTTGCGTCATTTCGCGGATTCGGTTTTGTTTTGTTTGATTTAGTATTTTTTGTGTGTACCTTTCACGTTTGCACGATTTGATTTGATTTGATTTGTTTTGTCTCGTTTAACTTCTAGTACCGTACTTTGAGAAGTTCCGTTTGGCAGGACATACCTCTAGTAGTTTCGTTTCATGTAAGTTAAGTTTGTCGTACTGTTTGTAAGTTTCGTTTTGTAGCAGTTTCACTTTGCGTTGTACCATATTTGCGTCTAAGTACATTAAGATACTTCTAAAGTATATTAAGACACTTCTAGAGTTTAATGTTCTAGATTGTTTGCATAGCTAAGTAAAAAAGCCATCTTGTGAGTGAGATTGAATTAGAAGAATGAATTAAGTGAAGTGTATTGTTTAAGGATTGAGTTAATATGAGTTTATTTTATTGAGTATTCAGTTTGCCTCTATCTTGGATTATGAGCTTTCAATGTGTTATAATGTTTTAGTTAATTTCAATTTTGCTTCCGCATTGAGACATTTAAATTATTGTGAGCGCATTCTGATTGACTTTTATTCCTATCAAGAGAGAAGGTGAAATAGAGAGAGGAATGACGAATGAGGGGGAGGATTATCAGAAGATAGGAGAGGGAGAGAGTGGATGAGGGGGAGAGATAAAGGAAAAAAAGGAAATTGTTAGGGGTAAGGGTAGAGGGGAAAATGAAAAGGGAGAGGGAAGAGTAGGGAAAGAGCTAGAGGTGGGGGGATGGAGGTCAACGGGAAACAAGGAGGGGCAAATTTAGAGGAGTAAAAGGGAGAGAGAGCGAAAGGAGGAAAGGAAGATGAGGAGAGAGTGATAGAAGTAGAGGGAGGGAGGGGGAGAGGGAGAGAGGAAGGGAGATTGAGAGAAATTTAGAGTGTTAAAGGGAGGGAGGCGTGGCAAGTGGGAGGGTGAGGGAGAGAAGGGAAGTAGACAACAAATGGGAGAAAGGAGACGGGAAAAAGAGGGAGAAAGGGACAGCAAGAGAGAGAGAGAGAGTGGGTGGGGGGTAGACAAGGCACAGGAAGGCGGAAGGATATAGGGAAAAAGGGTGGAGACAAGGAAAGAGGGAGAGGGTAAAGGAGGAAAGAGGCAGACAGGGAATGGAAGAGATAGAGAGAGGGAGATAGGGAAAGGGAGAGGGAAAGGGAGAGAGGGTAAGGGAGAGATGGAAAATAGAAGAGAGATTGGCAGACGATGAAAGAGTAACCGGGAAAGGCATAGGGGGAAATGGAGCCGATAGGGAGAGATGGAAATGGAATTGAGACGTAAAGAAGGAAAGGGATGAAAAATTGAGTGAGAGGGTGGCAGAGGGGGAAATGGAGCCGATAGGGAGAGATGGAAATGGAAATGAGACGTAAAGAAAGAAAGAGATGAGAAATGGAGTGAGAGGGTGGGGGACAGAGAGAGAGGAAGGCAATGAGACGAGGGGAAAATTGGCGGGGAAAGGAAGCGGGAGAGGGAGAGGGAGAAAGGAAAAAGTGGGGGAGATCACGGAGTGGGAGAGATGGATGGAAACCGGGAAAAAGGGGGACGATTAGAGGTGAAAAAGAAAGATAGAGGGCAATGAGGAAGGAAGATGGAGGGAGTGGGAGACGAAGAGAGGAAGAGAGGGAGTGTATTTGAGAGGGAGGGAGACACAAAAAAAGAGAGTCATAAGGGGAAGCCCTCCATTTTATTCCCTTCTTTAGTAGTTATTTTGAGTAATTTGTGTGATATACATTGTTGTGCACTTGTGTTTGAAAAAGATCTTGTACCAATTATACAGTGCACTCACACTAAGGGAAGTAATAACCACTAAGAAAAAACACACATTCACATCGCCATAACAAGAAAGCTTAGCACATACACATCACTAACTTGAAGTTTTTATTCACACTCACACACTCTTAAAAAACTTTACTCGCTCATTTAGTCTCAAAAATCACTTAACACTTACAGTGTTGTTGACACAAAAAAAAATTCAAAGACCAATTGCACTGTACTATGTAAGTCATACGAAAAAATGATACCTTGGACGAAATAAATCACGTCCAGTACACAAAATCGACACTAAAAAAATTGAATCAAAAAAATATATCGAGGCGATAGATTCTTTGATGCGCCTATTCACACAATGTCCTATCATTCCCCCTCTCATTGTGGGTATCATGATACACAAATTATATCAAGCCTAACTTACGCCTCCCCGAAACAAAAACATCTTTTATTACTGACTTAGTAAGCATACTAGCCACCTTCTCAACTTTAGGCACAAACGTAAATTCGAACGCCATATCTATCATAAGATTTCCCAAAAAATGCCATTGAATCCTAATGTGTTTTGCCCTCTTGTGAAAAAAGGACATTAATGAAAGCAATGGAACTCGTGCTATATGAAAAGATCTTCGTACACTAAATATTAACGCTTTATTTTGTTAAATGTGCATTCTTAGCATAACATGCGGCAATGTGTCCAACCTTTGTAGAACTATATGCTATTGTCGGTTATAGCTGCAACTATATGAAACTATCGGTATACCAAAAAAAAAAAAAACATAATGAAAGTAAATTTTCCGAAGTCAAAATATCCACCAAAATTGGTAACACAATTGTCGTAACAATCCGATGCCTCACTAAATTGGCACACAAAACTAAGTCTCAGAGTACCAAAATTGTCCCCCTTTGTCCATACGTTAACTTATATTATATAGTCCATTGCTTTTCTGTGGGTGACATCAATTGTCTCTATAATCTCTAACTAACTTGGCTAAGCTTTCCAATCCTAAGCAATTAAAAAAGCTTAAAATTAGTCGTTGAGAAAATCGCAAATGATACGATCTTACACAAAATCAGAGTGGAAGACTACAGCGGAAGCATTCATAAAATTCACACAAGAGAGAACTGTCCACGAAAGCCAATATATTTCACAGACATTTTCTCCCATAAAAAGTTTTTTTTTTGTTCCCCACTCCCTTTTATTAGCAGTATATACTACTGCAAGTGAAACGTCACACCATCAAACTATAAAAACAAACCAAACAAAACATAAAGTGCGCACAAAGCGCCTACCAATCAAAACACGTCTACACGCGAAACAACATAAAACTAAAGTACTAAGCAAACGTATACCAAAACCGTACAACTACAAAGAAAACCGTACACGCCAAACAACACAATACCTGGTCGTCGCAAAACCGAATCTACGCGAGACCAGGAATCTACAAAACGTACAACAAAACATAATGACTCCAAACCAACCTGGACCACTAACTTCACGTAACGAAAGCTAGCGGTTGCGCGAGAGACCGCGACGGCCGATTACAACATTGATTCTAACAATCCTTTTCTCAAAGTTGTAATCATTACACCAACTCTAGTTTGGGTCTTCCCCTCAAAAGTACTTCATGAGTCGCGGCTTTCGTCAGCATATCAGTGACTTCCTCCAACGTCGAAACGTACAAAAATTCAACTTCCTTTGCGGTGACCAAATCGCGTATGAAGTGCCACTAAATCCTCATATGTTTTGTCCTTTTGTGAAAGACACAATTCTTCACCAATGCCATCGAACTCATGCTGTCAGAAAATATTTTCATACAGCCAATAAAAATTCCCAATTCTCCAAGTAGCTCCTTAATCCAAATCGACGCTTTAGATGTATGACACGCAGCCATATACTCCGCTTCGGTTGAACTTAATGCAACAGTTGGCTGGAGTCGCAAACTCTAAGAAATTGCCGCGCCACCAAAAACAAAAGCATATCCAGACGTTGACTTTCTTGTGTCAAAATCTCCACCCCAATCTACGTCACAGTATCCCACGCACTCCAAAGATGTCCGTCCATATCGAAATAATAAACCAATCTCAACCGTACTTTCAAGGTAACGAAATATCCTCTTCACGACCTCCCAATAAATCTTTTTAGGAGCCTGACAAAATCGGCTCAAGACAGAAACCGCAGCCGAATTATATGGTCGCCTGGCCACACTTAAATGCATTAAACTCCTAACGGCCTCATGATAGGGCACACGGACAGTTTCCTCCTCCTCAAATTTGTGATATTGAAGTTTGGAATCTAGTGGTGTCAAAACCGGCTTAGAATCCAACATAGCAAATTTTGTTAGTACCTCTTTACAATAATACGCTTGCGACAATTTAATATCTCCATTATCATACCCCAAAACTTCCACTCCAAGAATATATCGTACGCCCCCCAAGTCTGTGATTTTAAAGTGTAGACGTAGGAACTCTTTCAATTCCGCAATTTGCGTCAACTTGTCACATATCATCAAAAAGTCATCCACGTAGACAGAAAATATGATTTGATCCTCCCCCTCACCTTTTATGTAAACTCCAAAGTCTGAAATTGTTCGTACAAATCCAAATTCGGTTAGGCCCTTGTGTAATATCAAATACCAAGTCCGCGGTGGTTGTTTTAGTCCGTACAAGGACTTTCGCAGCCGCCATACCTTCCCATCCTTCGACACTACTCCTTGCGGAACTTTCACATTAACCTCCTCCTCTAAGTCACCATTTAAGAACGTGGTCTCTACGTCCATTTGGTGAATGTGCTTCTGCTGTCAGCGGCAATAGCAATAATCATCCTCAATGAATCAAACTTAACTACCGGTGCATATATCTCCGTATAATCTATCCCCTCCCTTTGTTGAAAGCCCTTGCAAACTAACCGAGCCTTATGTTTTAATACTTCCCCCGATGCACCAGTTTTGGTTTTAAAAATCCATTTTGCATTAATAGCCTTTTACCTTCCGGTAAGCTTACCCGCTCAAAAGAACGGTTGTCAATAATTGATTGAAGTTCTCTTTCCCACGCCAGTTTCCAATGCTTCTCCCAATCGCATGATTTTCGTGCTTCCATATACGATTGTGGATTGCTCGGCTTGAATTCACATAATGATTGCTATAAAATAAAATCATCCTCCATCTCTGATAAGATAAAATAATATGAATTCTCCACATTCCCCTTTCCATCAACAGAAAGACGAGCCGGTTTCTTACCCCTTTTTTCCCGCATACTCCTTTTCGGCTCAAATTCTTTCTCCTCCCTTGCCGGTTCCTCCTCAATAACATTCGGTTCACTTGATTAAGAAAACGAAGATCTCCTCTTGTCCAAAGACATTCGAGAATTTTCGCTTCGTGAATACCCACCAATGTTACCAAAATTTATATATTCCACAATTTTATCTTTCCCCCTCTTAACATTGGAGGTGGATTCTTGATCAATTTCCGAATCCGAACCCTCAATGTCATTAAGATCACCGATTTCAAATTCTTCATGAAATTCAAGATTAGAATGTCGCTTAGCTGATCGAGAGATTGTGGATATTAAGTCCTCGTGAAAATCCACATTCCTCGATTCCTCAATGATGTTTCGAATCAGGTCATAAACTCGATAAAGACTCCCTTTCGAACTATACCCCACAAAGTATCCACTCCAACTTCTCGATGCAAACTTACCTTTTCTCTTTTGTGCTTGAATATAAACCGACGTACGACATCCCCAAATCCAAATGTGGTGTAGAGTAGGCTTTCGGCCATACCACAACTCATACAGAGTTTTATCACCCGAAACCGATATAATTCTCCGGTTGCAAATATATTTCGCCGTCAAAATCGCATCACCCCATAAATTAATACTCCTCCCGGATCCGTGTACCATGGATCGTACCATTTCTTGAAGAGTATGGTTCTTCTTCTTGGCAACGCTGTTAGATTTTGGTGAGTAAGATGCGGTATATTGGTGAGAAATTCCCCACTCTTTACAATATGGAAGCAAGAAATTCCCCTCCATTATCCAATCTAAAAGATTTTAATTTTCTCTCACATTACCTTTCGGCCATCACATGCCACTCTTGAAATTGTAAAAATGCTTTGGATTTGTGTTTAAGTAATATTACCCATGTGAAGCGAGAGAAGTCGTCCACCACCACCATAAAATAATTATTTCCTCCAATGGTCTCCGGTTTTACGTCCCCACATAAATCAATATGCACAAGATCAAGCAGATGCTTAGATCGATGCGTTGGATCATTGGCTTGATGCGGCTTTCGGATTTGTCTCCCCTTACTACATCCCTTGCACCCGTTAATTTTCTCTTCCGACGCCAAGTCCAATCCCCTTACACTTCCATTTTTAATCATGCGTTGTAAACTCCCTCGGATGTGTGACACATACGGTGGTGCCACAAAGTTAAATCGCGTTTTAATTGGGAGATTTGTAAAATAATGCTACCAAAATTTGGGTGGGCTTTCGGCCGACGCCATATTAAGCGACTATACATAAAATCCGTGACCTCTCCTTCGCCTATTTGTACACCATCTGATCGTACAATTTTTATTGTGAAGTCGCCATACAAAAATACGTTGACGCCCGCTCGCTAAATCTGCGGTACGCTGAGAAGGTTCACTAAACCTTCAGGTAATTACAAAACATTTGTTAGTTGGGTTTGCGTCACTTTTTCTACGCCACTTGCGTCCAAAATTGGTAAATCCAAATGTACAGTACCCATTGTACTTATCGAAATCACTTGTCCACTTGCGACAGTGATTTGTTTTGGTACCCTGAGTTCGCGAAAATCGTCAAAGAGTGAAGCGTCAGTACAAACGCGGTGTGACGCGCCAAAATCAATGATCCACTCTTTTTCTTGTTGCGTAGTACCTGCCAAAACGTTAAGCGAAAAGTTATGGGCGGAAAATATTTCCGCGCCTTCTCCTCCTTGTTCAAATTGATCGTCGCCTATAAAATGTCCTCCTCTTCTATGGCGGCCACCGCGGCCGCCAAGACAAACGCCGCCGCGCCCACCGTATCAGCCGCCGCCATCTCCTCTATCGCCGCGATCTCCTCTTCCACCGCCATCTCCATTTTTGGCCTTCGAGTAACATTGGGGGCTTATATAACCCCATTTCCCGCAAAAGTGACATTGGTGCTCCTTATCCGGGCAAGAAGTCGCCATATGACCAAGTTTGCCGGATTGAAAACAAACAATATTGGTCAGATATGAATATTTGGGCTAGGAAGGTGATCTCCCAGCCCTTTCGTGTCCTCTTCTCCCTCTTCCTCTCAGATTTCTCCCTCTTCTTCCTCCTCTTCTCCCAAAATATTATAGATCAGGCTTTTCCGGTGTTGTTGCATTGAGGGAACCGGTCGGTTAGTTTCCCCTCGATGAGCTCGGGCGATTCGCCTTGGTCGATTTAAGGAATGTGAAGATCGAGTCCAAGGTGTTCGAATCCCTCGATAAGGGAATGTCCCTTAAGTGTATCATTTTCTCCGATAGGGCATGGGTTAAGACTGATGCCTTATCATTTTCTTCAATAAATTTCCCCATATTTGCGAGTTTCTCAATAATAATATTAAATCTCTTTGCGGCCTCATCGATCGATTCATTTGGTTTCACTTTGAAGGATTTGTAATTGGTATAATTATATTACCCCTTTTTTTGAAGACTCTTCTCAAAATGATTTTCAAGGGCCACCCAACAATCATGGGCGAATCTTCGGGTAAGAAATAAATCGTGAATCGAAGTGCTACATGATTGAAATAAACCGCCGACGGCGGAAAGATTTTTCTTCGTCCACACCCGATAAGCTCTCCGATCCGAGGTAGGTATCTTGTCCACCCTTTTTACCTCCTTCCAAAGGCGTTCTAATTTAAATTGGCCTTTGATATATTTCTTCCACGATTGATAATTCGTTCCATTGAAGATGACAATTTTTCTGGACATAGATTCAACTTGCTCGTCCCCTTCACTCCAATCATCAAGATTAGAATCGTCATCGATGGGAAGTTTCCCCTTTCGAATCGATTCCCTCATCTCCTCGTCATCTCCTTCTGTATCAACGACGCTTTGTGTCGGAATGGGATCTCAAAAAAATGGAGGTCTCGCGACACGGTTCGTCTTCGAGATCCGTTGATCAACATATCGGAAAAGACCATCCATCAGTTTTTGAAGACGATCTTCCATCGTGTCATCTTCCTTCTTCTTTTTCCCCTCATTCTCCTTCTTTTGTCCAAACGGATCAATTGGAACGGCTTCCTCAAAAGTTTTGCCGGTGAAAGCAATGGAGTTTCTACTTCCGGATCCGACAATGATTCGGATTCGGTTGGATCCGGATTCGGTTGGATCCGGAGGTCGAGGGATCAACGTAGAAGAAGAAGGCATTATAGGAGAAGCGGTATTTTTCTTCTTTCTCCCCATGGCGGCCAAACTAGCCACCCTTCTACACCTCAAAGGAGCACAAAAGCTTCGATACCACTTAATAGGATCTTACACAAAATCAGAGTGCAAGACTACAGCGGAAGCATTCATAAAATTCGCACAAGAGAGAACTGTTCACGAAAGCCAATATATTTCACAGACATTTTCTCCCATAAAAAGTTTTTTTTTTGTTCCCCACTCCCTCTTATATACTACTGCAAGTGAAACGTCACACCACCAATATATAAAAACAAACCAAACAAAACATAAAGTGCGCACGACAAGCCTACCAATCAAAACACGTCTACACGCGAAACAACAAAAAACTAAAGTACTAAGCAAACGTATACTAAAACTGTACAACTACAAAGAAAACCGTACACGCCAAACAACACAATACCTGGTCGTCGCAAAACCGAATCTACGCAAGACTAGGAATCTACGAAACGTACACCAAAAAATAATGACTCCAAACCAACCTAAACCTACAACAAAAAATAATGACTCCAAACCAACCTAGACCACTTACTTCACGTAACGACAAGCTAGCTGGCCGCACGACAGACTGCGACGGCCGATTACAACATTGATTCTAACAGCAAACACCTTCGTATAGAAATTCTCTTTGTTCAGCTTAATACTTGTTGAAGCATCAACAATAACCTCAATTCCCAAAATACAATTCACCTCCCTCATATTCATAACCTTAAAAATATTCACCCAAATAACTCTTCAATTCAATTGTTCTTGTTTACTATGTATTCTTTTTCTGGTGACCTTTGCTTTATGTTGCATTTCTCCTTTTTTGCCTGTAATGAATATTTTTGCTAGGCTACTAAATTTTTATTTATTACCATCTTCATTTTTTTTTTGTGAAAGGGAGAGAAAAGGAGAGAGAGAGAGAAAGAGACGGGGGCATTGGAAATAGGAAATAGAGAGGTTGAAGAAAGAGAGGGAGGATTATCATAAAATTGGAAGGCTGAGCTTTCCAATCCTAAGCATTGAAGACAACTTAACATTAGTTATTGACAAACTCGCAAACACCTCCGTACAGGAATTTTCTTTGCTCAATCTAATACATAATAATAAATCAATTAATCTTACTTAAAATCAATCTTAATAATAAGATCCATATTAGATTACTTATCTCATATTCATAACCTTAAAAATGTTCACCCAAATAACTCTATAAATCAATAATTCGATTCCAAATGTTATCCGTATAAAATGTAAAGATGATTTAAACTTCACTTACACCTTTCAAATAAACTGAAATTATCCTTACAAGAGCAAAATGTGTCCAAACTTGTTTGGTTCCTAAATTTATCTAAGATTAAGTGAATAGTATTTGTAAGATTCCATGCACATTGATCTAGTTTTTTTAGTGTTTCGGTGGCGCTTTGATACTCATCATATAGTCCTTTCATAAGTAATATGTCCTGTTGTGCATCTGGATAACTGCCTCCTAGACGTGCATTCCATAAAATTAACCTCCTTAGACCAAAAAAATACTCAGAATACGACCACCTTTGTACTTATATTAGAAGATATTTATAGTTGTTATCATCTGTTGTCCGTGGATGTTAGTTTGCAGGTACATATTCTTCAAGGACTCCAAGGACCACTTATAAATGTAAACAAGGCTCACTTGTAACATATAATTAGCTTAATATTGTGACAGAATTTCACGTACAAACTATAATTAGACACTCTTTTACGTGATCACAAAAATAACCATAAAAGACACTTTTTTTACTCGTGAAGTTGTACAAGTTACTTCAAAATTTTCAAAATTCTATTTTATACAAATAAACTCTAATAATTAACTAACCAACCAATCACAACAGTACACTATTGTGCGTCCTATTTTATACAAATACACTCTAATAATTAACTAACCAACCAATCAGAACATTGTGCACTACTGTTTCGTACTATTCGTATTGTTTGGTTTTCCTACCAGGTACAATTAATTATAAGTATTGTACTACACTTTGGACTACATTGGTTTATCCTTTGTAATATTATAATATATACTGTACACAACAAACAACTAATGCAAATACGACAAAGCGTACCTTGATGGAAATATTCCACCGACCATCTAAAAGTTTGCGTGAATCACCCCCGTATGTTTCTTAGTAATCAAGTGGTCCTCTTTTTTTTCTCCACGAATCAATTTTTTTTCTATCGACACCTAAATGTTTGTGCGGGTCATTCCGGATATTGCGCGGTACTTGCAAGTTGTAGAATGTGAATCCGACGCTCTCATTTTGACCGTACATGTTTACCTTCACAATTTTCTTCAACCTCCGAATGACTCGTGTACTTCTACCAGTATTGAGTGTGTGTTACTGTCACACTAATTTTGGTATATATTACTTAGAATATTTCTAAGTCCTAAATCTCTTTCGCTTAAAGAGACTTTTGAGATGCCAATGTTTATAAAAAAATAGTTACTAGTCACACACACAAGTGAAACTTGGATGTCATGACTCCATTGATGTAGTTAAAAAACTTAGCGTCTATCGTCCCTTTTACAAAAAAAAAACTGTTCCCTTTTTTAGGCGTCAATTGATGCAGTCTCTCCTTTTTCTTCCTTGAGGAACATCATCAGGGTAATGGTAGTGTCTCTGTCATAAACATTGACAACTTTCCCTCTAAATCTCAGCATGTCGTGTATGAGTTGAAAGGATCGAGACTCAATCGGAATACGCAAAAAAATGACAAATAACACAATGCGGAAGCGAATTTAACTTAAATCAATTATCAACCAGCTCATAACCATTAAATTCTCATGAACATAGATAGAGAAATTACACAATTCAGTAGAGGAATTCACATTAATTTCATACATTAACTCTACAATAATTTCTCCTACATTTCTCTTTAGTTGTACCTTAGTGGTATCTAATTCCCTCAGTGGCTGACATTTTAACTTCGTCGCGAGATTACATCTTGAAATCTCATTCTAGAAGCGTCACATGTACTTGGACGCAAAATAGAGTACGACGCAAACTAAAAATACTCAAAACGAAACATCTAGAAGTAGAATACTTAAAGTACGACGTAATCTACACGAAAAGAAATTGCTAGACATACTACGCACAAACTGAAAGTACTAGAGGTCCCGTACACAAACGAAATAGACCAAACCGTTCACACTCAAACAAACGAAACCAAAAGTACTAATCAAACAAAACATGATGCACGACGTGACGCGCGACAAAACTGACCCACACATCGCACATTGCTATCCTAACATTCCCCCTCTCAATGTGAGGATTTATACTAACTGACGAGACTCAAAGTTATCCTAACTTAGGTCTCCCTCTAACAAAGACATCATGCATTGCAGCTTTAGTTAACATGTCTGCTGCCTCCTCCATAGTAGGAACCAATACAAATTCTAACTTTTTATCCTTCACTTATTCCCTCACAAAATGCCATTGAATTCTAATATGTTTTGTCCTTTTATGAAACACAGGATACATCACTAAAGTAATACTACTCATGCTGTCTGAATAAATACTCATGCACTTCACAAAAATTCCCAACTCACTCAACATGTCCTTGATCCAAATTGAAGCTTTCCCCGCATGATAAGCCGCCATGTACTCCGCTTCGGTTGAACTTAAAGCCACCGTAGTTTGGAATCTGGAGCTCCATGAGATTGCCGCTCCTCTTAATTTAAAAACATTGCCGGAGGTGGACTTTCCTGTGTCGAAGTCACCTCCCCAATCAGCACCGCAATATCCGAAGCAATCCAAATCGTCTCCACTTCGGTAAACCAATCCAATGTCTAATGTTCCAACCAAATACTTGAAAATCTGCTTGACCGATTCCCAATGTTGCTTCTTTGGGCCTTGAATGTACCTGCTAACAATTGAAACAGCTGCAGAAATATCTGGTCTAGTCCCTACACTCAAATACATTAGGCATCTAATTGCCTCTCTATAAGGGACATTTACAATTTCCTCATCATCAAATTTGCTAAGCTGTAATTTCGGGTCTAGAGGTGTGCAAAGGGGCTTAGAACCTAACATAGAAAATTGAGTAAGAACTTCTTTACAATATTGTTCTTGACTCAATTTAATACATCCGGATTTACTCCTAATCACCTCGATGCCTAATATATATTTTGCTTCACCTAAATCTTTCACCTTAAAATGCTTCTTCAAATAAGACTTCAATTCCTTAATTTTCTCTAAACTATCTGACACCATAATGAAATCATCCACATAGACACTAAAAATAATTTGATCCACTCTATTTCCTTTCACATATACACCGGAATCTGAAATTGTTCTTACAAATCCAAAATCAATCAAAACCTTATGTAAGCGCAAATACCATATCCTTGGTGCTTGCTTTAACCCATACAGGGATTTCTTTAATCTCCACACTAAACCGGGTTTGGATGGTACTCCTTCCAAAATCTTCATATAAACCTCCTCTTCGAGCTCTCTATTGAGGAAGGCGGTCTACACGTCCTTTTGATGGATGTGCTTCTTCTCGCCTGCCGCCAATGCGATGATCATCCTCAAAGAATCAAACTTGACCATGGGAGCATGGGTCTCCGTATAATCCTCTCCTTCTTTCTGAAATCCCTTACAAACTAATCTTGCTTTATACTTAATCAATTCACCAGAAGCACCAGTTTTTGTCTTAAATACCCACTTAGAATCTATGGCTTTTTTTTCGACTTCCTCAAAAGTCTCATTCTCAACAATAGATTTATATTCCTTGTCATATGTATCTTTCCACTTAGACTCCCAATCACCCGAATTTATAACATCCGTATAAGATTTCGGGTCACCACTTACACTCTCTTGCAGTAATTGCTATAAAAGGAATTCATTTAACTTAGGCTCTGAAACAAAATTATGAGATTTATCACTAGCTTTCATTTGAAGACTTAATCGCTCAGGTGCTTTTCCCTTATTCTCTCGATTACTTCTCCTAACAATCACTTCTTCTTCCATTACATTCTTTTCACTCTTTTCAGAAATTGATGGCAGACTCTTTTCACTAATTTGACTTTTCAAAGATAATTTTGAACTCTCAGACTTATCATCACTCAAATCGGATTCCAAATCAAAGTTGTCAGAATTTGAAACTTTACCAAATTTCGGTTTCCGTTTTGGAGTCTCATAATGATCATCTTCCTCATCCGACGAATCCGCCACTTCGAACTCCTCCAAATTTTTTTCTTCCTCAAAATCCAAGCTTCGCTCCTTGCCGTTGGAATATTCCATGGCCGCTTTTAAATTCTTGTGGAAGTTAACATTCCGTGACTCCACTACGTTTCGCGTCAGAGGATTGAAGATTCGGTACTGATTCGAATTCGCACTATATCCGACATAAAATCCACTACAACTGCGTGGACTAAACTTGCCGGTCCGTTTGTTTCGGTTAATATATGCGGTCGCTCGGCAACCCCAAATTCTTAAATGCCGTACGGACGGAACTGGTCCACTCTAAAGTTCTTGAGGCGTCTTTTCGCCAGAAATCGAAGTCAATCTTCGATTAAAAACATAGTTTGCCGTGACTATGGCTTGTCCCCAAAGCGAAGCATTGTGCTTTGTGTTATGAAGCATCGCACGCACCATTTCGTGCAACGTCCTCGGTCTGCTTTGTGTTATGAAGCATCGCACGCACCATTTCGTGCAACATCCTCGGTCACTCCATTAGATTCAGTTGAATAAGCGGCGGTAAATTGTTGCTTGATTCCCCGCTCCTCACAAAACTCCTTAAATGCGATAAATTCTCCACCATTATCCAACCTCACGACTTCCAATTTCCTGTCCGTTTCCCTTTCAACCATCTCAACAAACTTCTTAAAATAATCTAAAGCCTCCGACTTCTTTTTCACAAGATACACCGAACTCTTTCGGGAAAAATCATCAACAATCACAAAAATATATCTATTTCCCCCAAAGACTCCTCGGCTTAATAGGTCCAGATAGATCCACATGAACAAGTTCCAAAGTTTGACTCGCTCGAAATTGTACATTTTTGATAGGATGCGGTTTCCTCATTTGCTTCCCTTTGCTACAACCATTACATCCATTCACCTTTTCTCTGGTTGCCAATTCCAAACCTCTCACCGAGGAATTCTTAATCATCCTTTTAATGTTTCCCTCCGAAGTGTGGCATAACTGATGATGCCAAAGGCTAAGGTTGCTTTTCTCCATCTCCACGGAAAGCATAGAAGGTTCCTCTTTAACCGGCCGTTTCCAAATCAACTTACTAACCAAATTATCACACACAAATCCTTCCCCAATTTGAATTCCTTCTTTACTTTTTTAATCATGATTCTAAAATCCTTCAAAGAAATGACTCTACCTCTTCCCTTTTGAATTTGAGGAACACTAACCAAATTCACCACTCTATTAGAAATAAACAAAGCATCATTCAACTTAGATTTATGCACTCTATCATTTCCAAATGTGTCTCTCACCGGTAAATCAATTCGGACCGTTTCAACGGTGTCCACTGGAATCACATGTCCACTCGCAAGCTTGACATTTTTTGGAATCGTAAGCTTCCTTGTATCCGAAAATAAACTTAAATCCGTACACACATGATGAGTTGCGCCGGTATCAATAATCCAATCTCTTACATAATGATTGGTAGAAGTCGAATTCAAAATTGCTCCAGTTTTCTCGTCCAATAAATTAGTCAAATTGTAATATCGCTCCTCAATGTCTTTTTCAAACTCGGTATAGTTTCCTTGATAACCGGATCCTCTTAATTGGCCACGACCGCGTCCGCGTCCTTGGCCACGTCCTCGTCCATTTCTTCGATCGTCATAAAAGGAAAAAAAAATCGCCTTCTCGTTGGAAACAATGAGAGCTCACGTGTCCCCACTTATAGCAAATATTGCATCTCTTCTCCTTATCCGGGCACTCGGCTGCAAAATGTCCAATCTTATCACATTTGAAACAAGTCACGTTAGAGGTGTTAGATTTATCGAATTGACTTCTACTAAATCCAACATTTTGACTTCTTCCTCTACCTCTTCCTCCTAAAATTTCCTCTAATACCCCCTCTTCCTCGGAACAAATTAAGATCTAGGGAATCCGAGGTATTTACATTATGAATTCCACTACTTTCAAAACCTCTACCTACACTCTCTCTAGACTTCTCAATGGACTTCAAATAATTCACCGCATACTTGAGTGTAGCATTCCTTTTATATTGAATTATTTCACTAGACGTAGAATATCTTTCGGGCAATCCCTATAAAAACACTTGTAATTTTTCATTTTCGGGTATAATCTTACCAAGACTACTCTATTGCTCCAACAAAATACAAAATCTTTTGACTCCATCATCTATTTACTCATTATGCTTAAACTTAAACTTAATGAAATCCTTAAACACATAATTTGCCTTATCTTTGACTCATTTCTCAAAATGATTTTCTAACGCTTGCAAACATTTATGTGCGGTATCATGAATAAAAAAACAATCATGGACCGATCCGGTACAACTTTGGATCAATCCATTCATGGCCGCCATATCTTTCAATCTCCACAAATTTTGCGCCTTGGGATCGTTTGGCATTTTCTCCTTGCCATTGACGATCTTCCATAAATTCTTCAAAATGAGACTCGCTCTCATGATCTTCTTCCAAATAGCGCTGTTCGATCCGTCAAAGATAACTGACTTGCCTCCCATTCGAAAATCTTCTTCTCCTTCCAACTCACTATCAAAATCAAAATCCTCTTCTATCTTTTTCTTTTTCTTTTTCTTATATTTTTCATCATCATCCGAATTACCTGAGCTGCTACTAGAACTAGAGCTAGAGCTAGAGCCGCCCTCGGATTCCTCTTTCACCGAAACATTTTCCTTTTTCACCTTTTATCCTTTTCCTTCAAAAGTTTCCGCCACTCCTTATAAGTGTCTCTATCTAACCGAATGTCATAACTTTCCTTCTCTTTATATTGATCCAATCCGAAGGGTTTAGCTGGCAATGACTCCTCGGACTTTGGCGCAATTCCTTCACCGAAACTGAATTCTCGAACACTCGGATCCCGAGAAAATGCTTCGGGAGTTGGCGGATCTTCGAGGCCTCCATAGGCATCCTTGGTCCGGATGGAGAGGGTGTGTTCTTCGTTTTCTTCCCTCCCCTGCCAACTCACTAGATCCTCAATGTGGAGATAACCTTCTCCGATACTAATTGAAAGGATCGAGACTCAATCGGAATGCGCAGAAAATTGACAAATAACACAATGCGGAAGCGAATTTAACTTAAATCAATTATCAACCAGCTCACATACATTAAATTCTCATGAACATAGATAGAGACATTACAAAACATTAATTCTCATGCATTAACTCTACAATAATTTCTCCTTAATTTCTCCCTAGTTGTACCTTAGTGGTATCTAATTCCCTCACTAGCTGACATTTTAACTTAGTCGCCTTACATCCAGAAATCTAATTCTAGAAGCGTCACATGTACTTGGACGCAAAATAGAGTACGACGCAAAGTGAAAATACTCGAAATGGAACATTTAGAAGTACAATACTTAAAGTACGACGTAATCTACACGAAACGAAACTGCTAGACGTATTACGCACGAACCGAAAGTACTAGAGTCCCGTAAACAAACGAAATAGAGCAAACCGTTCGCACTCAAACAAACGAAACCAAAAGTACTCATGAAACGAAACATGATGCGCGACGTGACGCGCGACAAAACCGACCCACACTAAAAATGAACCAACATTGACAAAATCCCACATTGCTATCCTAACATGCGTCTTATGATGAGAAGGGGAAGGCAATACCATCAATTGTGAAAGACTGAGAATAAAAGAATGATGAGCGAGAGGGAGAGGGAGGGGGGGAGGGAACTTGCCTGGCCATGCAAGATATCACTAGAATTTGAGAGGGGAAGAGAAAGACGGAATAATGAATTCCAGACTGCACATAATTGAGCTGGGGGGGGAAGCAATTGGGTAGGAAAGGAGAAAAATGTTGGAAAAGGAGTTATATTAGGGTAAAACTAGGTATGTTGTCCAAGATAGTATTAAAGGATGCTCAATTGACACGCCTCAAAGGAGAAAACCACCAAATGTATTTACAGTTGAAGATGTGGAGGAGATGGAATAGATCCCAGGGGACTAATTATGTACGGAAATTCAGATATTCGAGCTATTATGAAGCAAATTAAATTTGTTTTCCAGGGCTCAGTAAAATGTAAAAAGTTTACAGAGAAACGCCATTCCAAATTGATCAACTAGATGCGTCAGTTTTTGTGTGGCATAAAATGTATCCCTCAAGGCTTTTAAAAAATCATTTTTTACGGTGAAGGCCTAAACAATGGTGGATATAGGTGTCTTGAAATAATGACATTCTAAAAGGAAACTCTCAAACTTCGTAGGTTTAGAATAAGAATGGGAAACCAAAAGGCTTCAAGGGTGCTTTCGCCAAAGAAAGACATTTCTAACTCGTATCCTAATATGTGGTGATTACAAGATGCTCTGTGTGACAAATTTTACAATAAAATTACGGAACCCAAAGAAATTTGGGGAACCAATATTTACTCTGACTTTCCACCACTATTCATTTGACCTTGGATAAGAACCATTGTTTTCACTTGGTGTATATTGGGCCAAAACATTAAAAGAAAATTCGGGTTGGTAATTTGTTACAAGAATGCTTATACATGTCATTGTAAATGTCATTTTAACAAACGAATGAACCAAATACAATTGACTTATATAGACGACGTGACCATTTTAACCTATTGTGGTGGACCATCTGGTCAATCTTCTTCCAAGTTCTTAAGAACTTAAGAGTGACAGATTTGAAGTGTCGCTTTGCTAAGGGAATTTTTGTAGTCGACAAAACCCACTAATGTGGATATGGAATCGCTCCAAGGACAGTAAGTCCTCTTATGGTAAAGGTGGCACCTTTAAGTGAGTTTTTTACACAAATATGTTTATATTTGTTGCAAACTTTCTCAGGTTTTTCTAGTTATTACAAATGAATCATCCTCAACCTAAGATCTCAGGCCGTCACTAAGCAACGTATAAACGGCTAGGAGTGGTTGCGAGAGAAGAGTGTTTGAGGAACACCCCAAAAGTTTCTTTTTTTTTAGATTGGTGACCGTGTTATTTTTTTGATTTTCCTCTAGTGCCTTTAAATTTCGTTTTTATTTCTTTCTGGTGCTCGTTCTTTTCTTTCAAGAGGGAGGGAGCAGAAAAGAAAAGTAGAGAGGAAGGGTACCGGGGACATTGGGCGGGGAAAAGGGATAGGGCGAAAGAAAGAGGGAGAGGGAACGAGAAAGGGAAATGGAGACGGAGGGAGTGGGAGTGAGGCAGGGCGATGGAGTGAAAGGGAGAGGGGAAAGAAGGATAAGAAGGAAGAATTGGGAAAGGAAAAGGGAAAGGGCAAACGGAAGAGAGAGAAAGGAAGAGGGGGAAGGAGAGAGAGAGAGAGAGGGAGGGAGAAGGACAGAGCGGGAGAGAGGGTGAAAGGGGGAGACAGCAAGAGGAAAATAGGGAAACGCGGTCGGAGATAGGGAAAGAAAGGAGGGAAAAGGCGGAGAGAGGAGAACGGGGAATGGAAGAGGAAGAGAGGCAAAAAGAAAGGGAGAGAACGGGAGTGAGGGAGGGAGAGTGAGACAGACGGTGCGAGATGAATAAAGGGAAGGAAGGAAGAGGGGGAGAGATAGAGAAGAGTGAGGTAGGGAGTGGGGTAATGTTGAAGGACAGAAAGGGAACGGAGAAAGTGAGGGAGAGTTAGAAAGAGGAAAGGCGAGAAGGAAAAAACAACGAGGAAAGAGCGAGGGGGGAAGGGGAGTGAGGGAAATGGGGGAGAGAAGGGGTGGGAGGATGGGGGAAAGAGGGAGAGGTGAAAGGAAAAGGAAAATTGAGAAGATGATAAAAGGAAAAGGACGGGTGTGGAGATGGAAAAGATGGAGGGAGATACGGAAAGGAGGGGGAGTAGGAGAGGGGAAATGTGGGGTAAGGGAGAAGGGGAAAGGGAGAGGAAGAGAGTGGGAGAAAGGAAAGGAGAGGGAGATAGTGTGAGGGATATGCCGAAAAAGGAAGGAGAAAAGGGAGAGGGTGAAAGTGGTAAGAGAAGTAGAGAGATAAAGGAATGGGGGGAAAGATGAAGGGGGGGAAAAGAGGACGAGGGACGGGAAAGAGGTTGCGAGAGGAAGCGAGAGATGGAGGGGGAGGCATAGTGGGAGGGGCATAGGGTTGAAAAAATTAGAGGGGAATGGCGCGAAGGGAGAGAGAGAGAGAGAGGGAGAAGACGGAAAAAAATGGAAAGATGTGGAGAACGAGTGAGAAGGGAAAGGGAAATATGGAGAGGGTGGATAAGGCAGAACAGAGAATGAGAGAGATTGGAAAGTGGGGATAATGGATACGGGTAGAAGAGGGATGGAGTATGGGACAGAGTAAGCGAAAAGAATGGAAGGAGGAGGGAAAGAGTGGAAGAGAGAGGGGAAAGAGAAAGAAAACGGGGAAGCTGGAAATTATAGGTCAAGGGAAGGCTGAATTGAGTTTTGAAGGAGAGGAGGGTGAGTGAGGAGGGGGACAAGAGGGAGATGGAGGAAAATTGATTATGAGAAAAGTGACAGTAGAGGTGGGGATAAAATGGGCGATTGGGTGAATGAGAGGGCAAGGGAGAGTACTTAAAGAGAGAGAGAGAAAGAGAGAGAGAGAGAGCGAGGGAGAGAGAGAGAGAGGGGGAGAGAGAAAATGGTAATAAACAGAAAACTAGTAGGCGAGGAAAAACATTTAATGCAGGCAATAAAAGAGAGAGGCAGCATAAAGCGAAGGGCGCCAGAAAAAGAATACAAAGTAAACACGGGATCTGAAAGCAAAAAAAAACAAGTAGCTTTACAATTACCGATAATTCTCATAAAAATAAAGAGAGAGAGAAAGAGAAAGAGGGAGGGAGGGAGGGAGGTAGGGAGGGAGAGAGGGAGGGAGAGAGGGAGAGAGGAGGGAGGGAGGGAGGGAGGGAGGGAGGGAGGGAGGGAGAGAGGGAGGGAGAGAGAGAGAGAGAGAGAGAGAGAGAGAGAGAGAAAGAGAGAGAGAGAGAGAGAGAGAGAGAGAGAGAGAGAGAGAGAATATATATTTAAACATGGAAATCTTGGAATTTATTGACACTCAAAAAAGCCCTCCAACACTTTATTTAGAAACCCAAAAAACCTTCGAACCCTTAAAAAAACTGAAATAACTGAAAAAGAAAAAAGAAAACAATCCAGCCTTCTAAACGACTCCAAAATCAATCCAATCCCTTTCCTTCAAAACGATAAAAACGTTTAAACATCAAAAACTGTTCGAACACCGGGAACCTATCAAACCAAAAGAAATCTCTTTATCTTCAAAACAAAACCAAACCAAAAAATCACTCCACGCTTTCCCTTCCCTGATTCTATTCAAACTGAAACCCAAAAACCGACCGCTAACTTCTTTTTCCCCTCTCCCTCCTCCCTCCTCCCTCCTCCCTCTAAGGCGGCGCCAATTTAAAGTTGACTTTCGAAGTATAGATCGCCCTCGTGAACCACTTCGCCGGGACGACATTAATTGCCGTAACCGTTTCGTTTGTCGTTTTCGCCGTCAGCCTGAAACTGAACGGTTTCCCGCGGTACGTATTGCCGTCGTTCAGCGACCACACGGAACCCCAATTCCGGTACATCGATCGCCAAGTTTTCCCGCCGTCAAAACTGATTTGGACGGTTTGGAGATTCCCGGCGCCGGCGAGGTTGTAAATCGTAAGCAAGAGAAAGTTGTCCTGCGTCCCTTCTTCGATCCGTACTTTCGCGAATCCCGGCTTTGTACAGTTGACGCGGCGGATTCTGATTGGCGACGGGACCCACGGAGACGGCGAATTGCCCGGTTCCGGAAAGATGTCGGTGTACATTTTCTTCGTAAGCGACACCGAGGCGTTCGCCCAGGAACAGAATCCGCCGGGCGCCGAGTCAGGACAAAAGTTCGTCACAGTGACGACGACGCTGCTGTTCGTTTTGCACTTTGTCGTTTTGTTCGCGTCGCACTTGACTTCGTAGCAGGCGCCGCAAATCCCGGCGTTGTCCCACAGAAACCACGACACGGCCGCCGTGTTGAGGCCGTAGCCGGACAGAGCCGTCACGTTTTTGTAGCCGCAGGCGCCGCCGTTGGCCGCCGCGCCGTCCAGCTCGCCGTAGAACCAGGCGCCGCCCGAGATCCACGCGGCGGCCTCGCAGTGGCGGACGGCAAGGAGAGCCAGAGACAGAGCCGCTATGGCCAGGACACGTGTCGCGGCGAGCGCCATCGAGTGACAGGAAAGTGTAAAAATTGGAGGAGATGAGGGAAGCGGAGGAGAAACGTAGAGAGGGAAATTGTGTTTTTGATTTTTTTTTGGCGCTATAAATAGTGCTGGGCTCCAGTTTGCTGCTCGCACGAGACTACTCACCTTAGTGGATTGACCTACCGGTTTTCCGCGTGAGCTGTACGGAGTCGCCGTACAAATGCGGGAATGAGCTGGCAGGTCAGCGTAGCGCCCGTCGCCAGCTTTTCAAAATGTACTTTTGCGCATTGGGACTCTCGGAGCGTATCCAGAGGAGTCAGCCGTACGGTGCATATAATGACGTCATCTAGCGAGCTGGACATTACGCAAGGTATTGTTTTGACCTCATCGACAAACTTTAGGGCAAATGTCCGTTGACCGCAAAAAGACAAAGGACGCGCGCGAAGTACTGCGGCCTCGCAAACGGAAAATGAAACGTCGCTTCTCTTTGAGGCAAGGGACCGACGAGTACACGTGGCTCCCGAAAATCGACGTCACCAAATCGCACGGTACTCGGGCAGGGGAGAGAAAATGTTTACAGGAGATAAAAAAAGAAATGAAATATTGAAAGTGTCTAAGAAACTTGTCCGAATGATGACATAGTACAAGAGTACAATCCACGTATGTCTTTAGAATTACGCGAAAGCGCAAACAACAATCACGATGGTACGGAACCATTCGTGGTAAACGTTTTTTGTGACAATGTAGACGTTTTATTAGTCCTTGTCTATTTTTTTTCCCGGGTTCACTTTTACAAAACTTTCAGCGTTGCCCGATTGTCCACCGAGGCACATACACGTGGCATCATTTTATGTGTTGCAAATCACTCGATGGAGGAAAAATTTCTGTCTCCGTTACGATATTACATACGACAAAGCTGACGAAGAGTCTTCCGTTACGATGGACATTTGCCCTTATTGACCCGCAAGTGGCCCAGTGGGCCCATTCCGTACAGCCTACCACTTTGTCGTCAGCCAAGTCCGTTCCGTACGGGTCTTCGGGTTTGACTGTGCGGCCCTTCATTCGGATTCGATGCGCTACATCCGTACAGAGGCGTGGACCACAGTAGGACTCTCGTCCTGCTAAAAGATGGACAGTGACAAATCGAACCGCCCAGATTTTGACTCTCGTTGACCGGCGCTCCGTACAAGCAGCCGAGCTGATCGACGAAAATCCTGACCGTCCGATCGCTCCGCATGCTCCGAAAATTGAATCTCACACACGCAGACAGATTTTTGAAGCGTTCGATTTTTTCTGTTCGACCGTCCAGATTCGACGACATTCGAAATGAAGCCCTTTTTTGTGGAAAAGTCCAAAGTCGACATTTGTGTTCTGTTCTCCGTCATGTGTGGCCATCTTCACATCGCACTGAGGGTGAAGGTGGAGGGAAGGGAGTGGGGAGATGGAGGGGGGGTGAGGGGATGAGTTTGACGAGAGGAAGAGGATGGAGCACGGAAATGAGCAAGGAGAGGGAGAGGGAAAAGGAGAGAGAGAGAGAGAGGGAGAGAGAGGAGATTAGCTAATTTGGATAATTTCAAAAACTTCGAACTCAGTCACTACTTGGTAAAACTAGAAAAAATAAATCTTAAACGCACGGTCATAGAAGCAATAAAATCATCGATGACAAATAGAAAGAAAATAATTTGTTTGCATGGAAAAGAAACTTGGTTGAATAGGTTCCGCAAGTTGTACGAGCAGAGTTAAAATTCCCAAAAACACTAAGTACTGGTTAAATCAGCACTCTATGCTCTGATGATGTCGTTAATTTGAATATACCCCAAAAAGGAAAATTGTTATGCAATACTTTGTCGAATGTCAAAGGTGGCCTAAGGATAATATTTTGAGCATTCTCCACCTGCAATATGAAACAACATGGTACAAGTAAATATGGAAACTCGTCATTAAAATGTTGATGTCCGTGAAACGTGCCGATCGATATCCGGAATTGTGGTAAAATCCACATAAAAAACCTAAACAAAATTGGACCCACCAGCGTAACATCTGAGCTGGTGGCGCAGTGGTGGCACAGTGGTTAGTGCATTCACAACTTAAGCGAAAGGTCGGTCCCAGGTTCAAATCCTGACCGGCTTATCATTCCCTTTATTGGGATCGTCCATTCTATCACCCGATTCTGGAATCTTAACATTAAAATGATGCAATATCTTCAAATTGATAATCTTGAAACCTTTCCCGGTTCTAACCATGTAAGTGAATGACTTTCAAGATATCGCCCGCCACCATAGACTTTTATGTTAAGACTTTTCCAATGCAAATTCTACAGAGAGATCATTAGGTGGATGTCATGAAGCTGATCTTGGGCAAAAAAAAAATTATACAATGCGTGTAAAGACTCTTATATTTTCTTTTTCTTTTCATGCTCGGGGCAATAAGGTGACAATTCTTATTTTTGTGGTTTGGGGGTTGAACTGGCTATGAAGATGCCTCGCTTTGTCCTAAAATATGTGAGTTTCCATATTGTTGAAATTCCTAATTTTTGCATCATTTAATACACCACTTCAACCATTTCTTTGGTTTTCAATGTTTCCACATCATCTTTTTTTTCAACACCATCAAGTACCTTCAGATGACGTGTAAACCCACGTTGACCACAACTTCCAAATTGTTTATAAAGAAACCAATTTGCCAATATCCTGCGATAACATTCACACTAAACACCACAAACAAGGACACAAAACAAACCAAAATCTTAACAAAAAAAATAACTCTTAAATGACAAAATACAACAACAACAAAATCAGGTATGCTTCTTCTAAATGACTAGACAAAAGCCAGGAGTGCAACACTTGTCAAGAGTGGGGACACACTAGTCGAGGCTGTTAGCAGCAAAAAGCAAACATAGAGAGAACATTTTTGAGGCGGAGGAAGCAAATGAGATAGATTATCACAAAAAAGGAATTTTATTGGGTACGGACCGATGGGACAAGAAAAAGAGTTTTTCATATCACTCATTGAAAAATCACGGGAATGCAAAGAGGATGCCTTACTCTATATATGAGGTAATGAAAACAAGGGAAAATTCAATACTGGATTAAAGACTGTGGTGCCAAACATCACATGTGTTCTGATCTATGACTATTTACTACCATCAAGCTCACTATGC
Organism: Zygnema cylindricum; assembly: GCA_037447655.1. Classification (NCBI taxonomy): domain Eukaryota; kingdom Viridiplantae; phylum Streptophyta; class Zygnematophyceae; order Zygnematales; family Zygnemataceae; genus Zygnema; species Zygnema cylindricum. The sequence continues at coordinate 41,830 of JBBHKE010001611.1, forward strand.
CAAAATCAATCAAAGTGGCCAACGAACCAATGATGGTTATTGAAATAATGTGACAATACGCTTCGATCTACGACAGAAGACAATGAAGGGGAAACAGAAGGAGGAAGGTGCAACGGCCACATACATAGAGGGAGGAAAGACAATGGGACAATTTGTAGAAGGCATTATAGCCAAAAATATGCAAATTCCATCGATTTGAAGGTAACCCGAGAACAAAATGGCGGAGAAAGAGGGACACGAGCAGTCGGTGGAGGTCAACAAGGAACACCTTACGTTGTGGCATCACAAAATGTGCCATGCGTTTAACAGTAATACGAAAGAGATGATTTGCCACAATGCGGTTCGAGGATTTGACGTGACGACATAGAGAAGGTCATTTGGTGTGTAGGATGCACAAAGGGGAAACAAAAACGGAAGTCGCATCTATTCAAGAAATTACAATCCAAGGCGGGTGCCCCTTGAGACCTCATCCATGTGCGTTTTTTTGGGAACATACATCTGCAAACAATCGAAATCAACAAATTTATAATGGTGGTCGCTAAATATTCAAAGAGAAAGACAATGATGAATCTACTAAAGGCCAAGACGAATGGCTTATAGACATTCATGAAATTTGTGGTCATGTTGAGTGAGGAAGTGGAAAGAAGGTGAGGCAATACTGTTGGACCGTAAAGGTGAATTCCTTGCCTTTGAGGATTATTGCAAAGGAAAAGGGATAAAACAACAAAATACTCCTTCTTTCCCATAATTTAATGTGATCGCGGAGTTAAAGAATCGAGCATGGTAAAATATGGTGCGGGCCATGCTCCTCATTACAACGCTCACATATCATCTTTGAGAGAAAGAATTATGGCGGCTAAACGTGATACCAACCAAAGAAATAACTAAAACTTGCGTAGAAAAACACCAGATGTACTTTGGATTGGAAAGGTGTCGACAGTCAAATACTTAAAGATTTAGGGCTGTGAGGCAATGTAGAACATAAAAAATAATAATCAATAAAAGTTTGTAACTCGCTCATGGGAAGGATGCTTTGTGGGGTACAATGAGAACTCAATGCAATATTGCATTTAAAACCTAGTAATTGAAAAGGTCTAAGAATCAATATTGTGAAGTTCAACGAAAAATAGGAATGGATGGTGAAAATAAGATAGCGAGTTCAAACGCGCTCAAGATGACAAAAAAGAGAGTCACTTAAAGGATTTCACGTGAGAGAAGGAAAAAATCGTCATAGAGAAAGATAAAAAATACACGATTTATGGAAAAGATTTATGAGGAAGTTCTTACCATTAAGCCGACCAACGACGATCAACAACCTGGTAAGGTCATTGATGAATCACTACACCAATCAATAATATGTCACCACAAGAAAAGTCTTTAGAGAACGAGGACAAATACAAGATTGAGAGGATTGATTCAGACAAAGAGTTGGCCGATGATGTAAGAGAAATAAAACATCGTCATTAGAAAATGCACTTGATCGTTTTTCATAAAGACAGTTAACATACAAAAAACAAACGGGTTACTGAAGAGCCATTTTCGTAATTTGAGATAGAAAGAAATAATCTTTAGTCTTTGAAAAATGAAATCACAAAGAATCGCCCGATTGATCCTTTAACATTTGAAGAGGCTTAAGATTGGAACGGATGGGAGGAGATGTGAAAACAAACATTTATCTTAGTTTTATAAAATCAAATATGCGTTTCAAATAATTAAACTTGTCAAAAGGTAAAAAGAGAATAGGTGCAAAGTAGGTATAAAATGCGTAGACGCGAGCCTCGGGAAAATGCCTTAGATACAAGGCCCGGTTATTACGTGAAGGCTTCCAGCAAAAGGCACAACATGATAAGGATAATTCAAAGACTTTTTCTCCTAAAGTCAAGATTAACAGTTTACGAGGTATTATTGCAATGGTCGTGGAGGAAGGATGTATATCCACTAGATGGATGTGGAAACAACCTTTTTAAATGGAAAATTTGTGGAGGAGGTGTACATGAAAATCCGATAGAAATTTCTAACAAAAATAGGGACGGTTTAAAGATTGTGGAAAACTTTTTATAGTTTCAATCAAGCAACCAAAACCAGGAATCAAAAAATTCAATTAACTCCAGGCTTTAAGAGGCGTATGTTGGATTGTGGAGTGTAAATTGGAGTACAAGGTAAGGCCATGATAATTTTCAGTGGACACGTGTATGAATTTATTTGTATTTCTAATATCTTGGAGCTATTTGGAGAACTCAAGAGTGAAATTCGGAAATACTTCAAAATCACAACCTCAAGAGACGCACAGTTTATCTCAGGAATTCACTTTAAATGAGAAAGAATAGAGACATCAAATTGAGCCAAGAACATTATGCAAAAAAGGTGTTGAAAAAAATTGGGTTCTTAAATTGCAAGCCACTTAGATCACCTCCTGATCATCACGACAATATCTTTTATATTTTTAAGAGCCTCAAGATTGATGTTCCTTAGAATGAGGTAGGTGGAAGCTTAATGTAGTTGAGTGTTAAAACTAGGCCTGACATTAGTGCAGCAAGCTCTCAAATCTTGTTAAGATCCTTAAGGCTTATATTCACTACAAAGGGGTAGTTAGAAGCTTAATGTATTTGATATTTAAACTAGGCCCGATATTAGTGTTGTCGTAAGCATAATAAGTGCCTACTATAACAATCGAATGAGAGAACATTAAAAATGGTGAAGTGGATTCTTTAAGACTTGGTAAGAACACTTAATCTTGGGTTTGTTTATGGAAGGGGAGAGATTTTGGGTTGTTACATATATTATGATGTTGATAATGCAAGAGATCGTGATACAAAATGTGGACGTCATGATAAGTGTTGTTCCTTGTAGGAAGAGCCACCTCATAGAATTCACGTAGGCAACCTACTGATGCACTCTCATTTATAAAGGAAAGGTACATGGCTACATGTCATGCTCCCAAGGACACTTTGTAGATTAAGGATTTTTTGTCACAAAATAGAGTGAGAAAAGAGCTCATGTAAATATTGAATGATAATATGTTTTCTTTCGCACTTTGTAAAACTCATATTTGCATGAAGGCAATGGATTTTTTTTTAAAACTTAGTTTGAAAAGAGCAGATCGGATCTTTGTTTTTTACCACATAAGAGCAAGTTGCTCACGTGTTGATTAAATCGGCATAAAAAGAAGTATATGATATAGGGTAGGAAATAGTAGGCATGGAGTAAGAAATAGCTTTGTTTCTTTTGAGGTGACTCAATAAGAGAGGGTACATAACGAAATAAAACGGAGTACCTCGAAGCAGCGAGAGGTCGCCGGTGGTGAGCCTAGAGGCACCTATGATAAAACGTCAATATCATTGACAGCGTCAAAATAACGTTATACGTTGGTTCAAAGTTATAGTCAGTTCGCAATTTTTTGTCAGTTGGTCAAATAAGGTTGGTTTGATTAGGTCAGTTCAACTAGATTTTGTTTGTTGTCCTTTGTCAAGTGAGTGGCTCTTGTCCGTCCTATAAAATTGTGAACTAGCACATAGGCGATAACTATTTAAACTTACAAACATTTATATTCTTTTGAATTCGTAATAACATAATACCTTTTTAGAGGAGTACAAACGATTGAAGAGAAAAAAACTTTGTTTCTAGAAGTTTTATCAATATATTGAATTTTGAGGAATAGTTTATGGTGTATGTATTTTGTGTTATTCCGCATTTGTGTGTCTTACAATTTTCACGGTACCATTATCTATCCCACCTTTTCCATCTCCTCTCGCTTTAGCAATTCTGAGACTTCCATAGGTCCTCATAATATGCAGCTCACACAAAGCCCCTAAGATAACCCTGACCCCTTAGAGTTTCAACAAGAATAAATGCCACCCTGGCATACAAAAACACTAACCACCTTCACACCTGTAAAGAAAAGACTCCCTTTAGTCGATAGCAAAAAGAATCTTTGAATTTGCTCCCCTGAGCAATAAGTTATGAAGGGTCAAAGTTGAACTTTTCTACAGAAGCATTTTAGTAGAGAGGCGGCTGCCTACCAATTTTTCTAAGTCCTAAATCCCTCTCTAAACCCTCTACTTCTAGAGTACGGCACCAATCAGAATAATGTGTCGTAGAGAAAGGTAAAGGTGCCACACTACTTACTTTACGGCCATCGTACAACATGGCCAAAATGTTGACACCTGCCACATCTTTCATCTATACTATATACATCTATGGATTCACTCTCGTCTTTCACCTGAATATTTCTAGAAATCTAGATTGTGTGTTTCTGAAGATAATAAAATCTTTATCCTACAGATTCATCATCATATCCAATGAAGATTTCAGGTTTAGACTTTTGACTCAGTTTCCAGTTTGGTAAATTATCTAGTACAAAGCATTTACTCCCAAAATTTTTGAAGTGACTGACATCTAGTTTTCTGACAGTCCACACTTCATACGTTGTCTTTCCTTGAAAAGATCTAGTTTCTAATTGATTCCTCAAATATGTTGCAGTTTGGTAAGCTTCAACCCAAAACGTAGTATCTATTCCCTTATCTGCCATCATAGATTTAACTCTGTGAGGTAGAGTTATATTCAGTCTTTCTGAAATTCCATTTTATTCAAGAGTATATGGAACTGTAAACTGATGAGAGATGCCATTTTCTTTTAGATAAGCAGCAAATTCACTGGAAGTATATTCACCTCCATTATCAAATCTTAAGGAAAGAATGGATCTGCCATGAAGCTTCTCTGCCCAAATCTGAAAGTGTTGGAAGTGAATGAAAACCTCCTTTTTCTCCTTCATGAAATAGATCCTGTTGAATCTGGAAAAGTCATCAATGAATGTGACAAAGTATTCGCAGCCAACAAGAGATGGTATTTTGGAGGGTCCCCACACATATGAATGAATAAGTTCCAAAAGGTTAGTTGCTCTAAAATCTGCGGCTTGGGGTAAGGGAAATTTATAAAGCTTTCCCAAAGCACAGCCATAACAGATATTTGACTGTTGCTGACCAAGTTTAACTCCTACTATATCATTGTTAATCATCTTTTCCAGCATGTCATGATGAACATGACCCAATCTTTTATGCCACAAAACATTATGAGATAAGACATTGGAGTAAGCAAAAGAAGATGTATTAACCAAGTCCATTCTGTACAAATTGTTTGGGCATCTAGTTCCTATTACAACTACCCTTCCCTCTTTGATGACTATTTTCTTTCCTTTTGAAGTATTTAATAACCTCTATTTTCTGCAACTCAGGTAGAAAACAAATTCCAATTCTTTTTTAATTGAGGGACATACAACACATCATAAAGGGTTCTAAAAACTACCTGTCCATCTATCTCACACATAACGATGAAATTTCCTTGAGCTTTTGCTTCAACTGTGGCACCACAAGCATGGTGGATCTGCCTAGTTGGAATAGATTTCATATCTGTGAAGGAATCCTTCTTCCAGCACATATGTGAAAAACTTCCAAGGTGTATGATCCACTTGTGGTCTTTGTCTCCCTCCATCAATTTTGCAAGAGTGAATAATTCTTTGTCGTCAGTTTTTGGAAAACTGACAACATCGTACGCATTTCCTTTGTCAACCGACTCCGGCTCCGATGTGTCAGCTGAAAACGCCTCAGTTTTTGAAAGAGGAGTCGGTGGTGGAAAAGGTGGCCTCTATGGTGTGTAGATCCCTTTCAGCCTCCATCCATTTCTGAACACACTTGTCTTACAAGCTTTAAGAAACTTAGGACATTGTTTGTACAGATGTCCTTGACTGTAACAATAGATACACTTGATATATGGTTGAAAACCTTTGTAACCCTAAGATATGTTTCCTTGATAGTGAGCATTAAAGGCTACAGAAGACTTTCTTGGATTAAGAGCTATAACTGTTGACTCTTGTTCTATAACTAGTTTTATAGTTGTTGCTAGATTTCAGACTGACTTATCTATTTTTTTCAAATTTGTTGAGGCTCCTTTATATTCTTTAGGAAGACCTCGCATAAGAATCATAGCTTGATGATAAGGAGAGAAGTTCCCCCATGAACATGCATTCTCTATCTACAAAAGTCTCAATCGATTATAATATTCAGCTATACTACTACAGTCCCTAATGTTTCCAGCTGTAATAATCTCATGTTGAGCGTTAGCTTTCAAATAGATAATTTTTAGTGAAGTCCGGGTTTTTGATACCTTTTTCATCTTGATATGTGACATAAGTAGATCTTCAGAAATCATTAACTTTAAGAGATGCAAAGCTTGCTGATTTTTTCCATCATAGAATGCGATAGTTCCAGCAAGACTCCCATCAACTACATCAAACAGTTTAACCTGAGTAAAGTAAGACTCAACCAGATCAGACCAATAAAGGTAACCTGAGTAAAATAAGACTCAACCAGATCAGACCAATAAAGGTATTTCCTTACATCAAAAACTATTATCCGTGAGGGTGGGCCCGTAACGTGTTTTTCTGTGGCTACTAGCCACACACCGACTGAGGATGAAGATGAGGCAGGAGTAGTCATCACAAAACCCGTAACGTGTTTTTTTGTGGCTACTAGCCACACACCGACTGAGGATGAAGATGAGGCAGGAGTAGTCATCACAAAATTAATACAAGCAAGAAGCTCTCACAAATGCTCAAAAAAGAACACAACTTTGGAACACATCCAAAGACAAAATAGGCAACCAAATGATTTACAAATCA
>JBBHKE010001611.1:53068-128864 GCA_037447655.1 Zygnema cylindricum
CCCCCTTTTCTCTTCTCAAGGCGGCGCTTTTTTAAAGTTGACTTTCGAAGTGTACACCGCCTTCGTCACCCACTTCGCCGGCACCACATTAACCGCCGTAACCGTCTCGTTTGTCGTTCTCGCCTTCAACCGGAAACAAAACGGCTTCCCGTCGTACGTACTTCCGTCGCTCAGGGACCACACGGCACAATAATTACGGCTCATCAATCTCCAATTTTTGCCGCCGTCAAAACTATTTTCGACGACAATTAAATTTCCGGCGCCGCCGACGTTGAAAATCGCAATCATTAGGTACTTCTTCGTTGTCGTTTCTTCGATACGGAATTTTACGAATCCCGGTTTCGTACAGTTGACGCGGCGGAGTTTGATTGGCGCCGCGATTCACGCAGAGCAAGATTTGTCAGGTTGCGGAAAAATGTCGGTGTACAATTTTTTAGTAAGCGCCATCGAGGCGTTCGCCCAGGAACAGATTCCGCCGGGCGCCGAGTACGGACAAATGTTCGTCACTGTGACGGTTGCGGTGACGTTCGTTTTGCACTTTGTCGTTTTCGTAGCGTCGCACTTGACTTCGTAACAGGCGCCGCAAATTTCGGCGTTGTCCCATAGAAACAGCGAAACGGCCGCCGTGTTGAGGCCGTAGCCCGGGGAGAATTGTCACGTTTTTGTAGCCGCAGGCGCCGCCGTCGCTGGCGGAGCCGTTCAGTTCGCCGTAGAGCCAGGCGCCGCCCGAGGTCCACGCGGCAGCCTCGCAGTGGCTGACTGAAAGAGGAGTCAGGGACAAAGCTGCTATGGCCAGGATACGTGTCGCGGTGAGCGCCATTGCGTGACAGAAGAAGACAGAAGTAGGAGGCGAAAAAGGGAAGCGGAGGAGAAATGTAGGAAAGAAAACTTGTCTTTTTGAATGGATTTTGGCGCTATGTATAGTGCTGGTTGCATATACACGTGACTTATCTCAACGGATATATTATTTTTTTTCCGGCAGAACTTTCAAACCAATTGGACACGTGCGGAAAGAGCTGCCAGGCCAGCGCTGCACAGTGCCGTACAGTAATAATTTGTCTTTTTGTGTAATTTGTCTCGTGACGTATCTAAAATTCCAATCTATTCAGCCGTCGGATAATTTGACGACTGTCAAATATTGAAGCTGCACTGGAATGTACTGTAGAGACTCGCATGACGTCATCGAAGGACGTTAGGGCAAAGGTCCATTGTACGGATAGCCGTTCGTTAGCGCAGAAAAGGTACAGGACTCGCTGGCACGTTTCCTCATAAACAAAAAAATCGATCGCACTTCTTTGTTAGGAAATTGACCGACGAGATTTCGCCACGTGAAAGGTGTCGGTTAAATGGGAAAAAATGACGGTTGAGGTTCCGAAAAATTTGACGTCGTCACATCGCATGATCCTCGGAAACAAAAAAACAAAATTAATATACGACAACAGAGACTATGGTACGGAGCTATGCTGTGAAATGAGTAAACGGCAGAACTACCATTTTTTTAAGACCTGAAATTTAGGAATCCTTGTCTGCGACCTTTTTCGCGTTTCCTTTTTCATATTCACATTGTAAAACAAAATCAACACTAAAATGAACTTCTTCAAAAAGAGCATTTATTTTACGCCGGAAAACCTTACCACCGTCAGTTAACACCATTCCCTGCGGGTCTTCCGGTTTGACTGCGTGTGGCCCTTTATTTGGATTCTGATTCGATCCATTCATACGGATGCACAGAACAATCGTACCTTTTATACCTTGGAAAGAAAGTCGGTGACGAACCGAACCTCCCTAACGTGACGTGACAGATCGGCAGAAGTTGCGCTTGTTTCATAGTTCAAAAGAGGGCGTTTTTATGGTAGGCCTTTGGTAGGCGCACAAAACTTGGCACAAAACTCGCGTAGAGAGCATACTGTATGTGTGTGCGTTTGTGCACACTCTTGTACGAACGTACGAATCTGACGTATCATCATAGCGCACGCCGCCGTACGAATTTTTTTAGCGAACTGACACGGCGTAGGATGACATTCCGCGGGAAAAAAAACCCGAAAAAAAAAAAACGCGGACGTAAGTCCTATCGTAAGTTGTGTTATGGGCTTTTCATGTGATCTTCTTAGATCTCTACTTTGATCAGCGACCGTCCGATCGTCCGAATCTGACGGTTTAAATAAAAAATACCTCAAAACTCACGGAAAAATAAAAATTTGTCAAAATGTTTTTCAAAATTTAAACATGACGTTTAATTCTCTATCGATCGATGTGCAACTCAACCCTGTTACTATTATTTTGCATTTTGCGACCAATACAATATGGGTCTTAAGGCCATATTCTATGTTTTGCGTACAATACGCATATTGTATGGGCCTACTTTCACCTACTTTTGAACTATGAAACAAAGCATTAACACAAATAGCGATACACGGTGTAATCACCAATCCGTATGCCATGTCGAAGTATATCGCCATATCAAAAAGAATGCCGTACATTGACAAAACGGAAACGTTCCTACAATGATTAATTTACAATCTGGTCCGGTGGAGTATAGTACAGTGCAATACAAGATACCGTGAATCGCTATTAGTGTTTAGAAATCATTAGTGTAACACATCAATTAGTGTTATTAACTCTATTTTAGATTAAAAGGCCAAACTCAAACTCATTTTACAATCATTTTCAAGTCTCGACACCTTTATTTGACATTTTTTCTGTACGTTTGGACGTAGAAACGTTGTTGTTCAATCATGCGATTTTTTCATTTTTTCGATTTCTACGTATAATTCGTGACTTTTGGAAAAATCGCAAAAAAACGTGGAGTACTTTCTATCCGGTAAACTGAACGGAAAATTTATGGGAAATGTACGGTATAATACGGAAGATGTATGGACTTTGAAAAAATATACGTTGCAATTCTTAGTACCTTCTGTCCGGTAAACTAAACATAACTTTTACATAAAACGCATGGAATTTTCTGGAAATATACGGAATTTTACCAAAAATGTACGGACTTTTACGAAAAAAGTCATTACAGTGTTGCACCATTTGCGCAGGGTAAGTTTTAATTCTGTACGATCGTGCGAATTTTTTTTGCGTAAGAGTACAGATACAAAATCACTAACAATTTTAACGATTTTTTCAAATAGTTCAATGCCTTACTTTCGTATTATTCCCCGAGATTGAATCGTTAGTATTAAACAGTTTGAACAACTATGCGTAAAAACAAGCATTTTTAGTATGAACCAGCTCATTTCGTACACTACACTATTTAAAAATCGCCTAGCTTAGAGTCATTGACGCTAATTAAACCAAACTTATAGTACATTTAAAATAAAATAGAATGATTAATTTTATTTTAAATTCGAGGGTCAAAATTTGTGGGCATCGAATTAGTGTTGTTAACACTAATATCGATTCACAGTGTAGCTTTCAGAGGGAGTTGCTCGATGATGTTGAAGAAAAATATGCCATAAATCTTCAACATCACCGAGCAACTCCACTGGAAGTTATAGTGTGAATTGCTATTAGTGTTAACAACACTAATTCGAGGCCCCCAAGTTTTGACCTTTGAATTTAAAATATAATTAAATTAGCGTCAATGACTCTAATTTGGGCGATTTTCAAATAGTGTACAACACTGTATGAAATGTTTTTGTTCGTACTAAAAATGCTTGTTTTTACACCCAAACGTACGGGAAAGTGTCAGATAATGGTGTCTTGAAGCAAAAATGATTGTAAAATGAGTTTGCATTTGGCTTTTTAACCCAAAATAGAGTTAATAACACTAATTGCTCTTTCACACTACTTATTTATTAACACTAATAAAGATTCACTATATCCTGTACTGCACTAAAACCTTGCAATTTTCGCGCTACAGACAACGTGTGGGGCATGCGGGCAACGTCCCACATTCATTTCGTTTTACGACGCGCCGCGCCGCGCGAACGTTGTGTTTATAAATATGTTTATGGTTTTTTTCTCATTTGTGTTTTTTATCATATATAAAAAAAAATCAACCAATAAAAACACTAAACGTCTAACCCTACAAATCCGAGGTGGCGGTACTGTACTCCACCAGATACGATTGTAACTACACCATATTAGGAACGTTTCTATTTTGTCAATGTATGCCATCTTTCCAATATGGCGATATACTCAGGCATGGCGTACGGATTGATGATTACACCGTGTATTGCTATTAGGGTTCATGCTTTTATCACCAGTTTAGACATTTTTTCTCCGTACACAATTGTTGGATTATGGATCTGACGGTTGGGATTGAAAACCACGATTATCACCTTCGAATTGGCGGTCTCCATGTGAAAATAGGACAAGTGTGTACGGAGAAAATATGTCCTATGTGGCGAAACTGTATTAACACTACATTGTGAATTGCTATTAAGGTCAATGACTCTAATTAGGGTACCCCGTTTTTTTCAACAAATTAAACGTTATTTGAGGTACCACACTTAGGGTGTGTCCCGATGTGCATAAGTAAGGGTTTTTTTTTGTCGTTTTCCTGTAAAACTTAGGGTCGCACTGCCTAAATTCCAACCGTACGAAGGAATCGCAAATTTGTAGAGTACAATTTGCGTCACCTTCGAACTTAGGATGTACGAAAAATTGTCGTCTTGTGTTTTTCGACCCACTTCGACGACAAAAAACGGCATCTTCAACCTTATCTTTAAAACACATGCGGGATGTGTTTTAAAACTATGGATTTTATGTAAACAAATAAGAACACATATTCGCACGTGCCGTAAAGTATTTCACACGATTTTCAAAAACAAAGGAAAGTACGGAAGTCATTATGTTTTGTCCGTTTGTATTTAATAAGACAAAGAAAATTACACAATTTGTTTGGTTTTGTCCGTTTTTGTCCAGTACAGATTTTTTTATTTGCAGGGGTCTCGAAATTCCGATGCCATTTCACGTCGACCGGACAGGAGACGCAAAGGCAAAGCGCAACTTCTTCAACCGTGAAACGGTACAGGGTGGAAGGCGGTACGTCTACAATGTCACGGTAAGACATGCGACGTCACACAAGCAGCTCCAAAAAATAACGTCCGACAACACAGATTGTAGACGTTGACAACCGTCACTGGTATTGTCGACGTATACAATCGTCACAAACGTAACTTACGATACGTTCTTAGGGTATGTCCCCATGTACTTGTAACTTAGCGAACTTACTTTGTATTTTAGCGCGGATCCGGCGGACCAGGTTTTCAAGTGTCCCTATGTGTAAGAACATATCGTAAGTTACGTTTGTGACGATTATATATGTCGACAATACCTGTGACGGTTGTCAATGTCTACAATCTGTATTGTCGAACGTTATTTTTTGGAACTGCTTGTGTGACGTCGCATGAATTATCGTGACATTGTAGACGTACCGCATTCCAGCCTGTACCGTTTCACGGTTGAAGAAGTTGCGCTTTGCCTTTGCGTCTCCTGTTTGGTCGACGTGAAATGGCATCGGAATTTCGAGACCCTTGCAAAAAAAGAATCTTTACTGGACGAAAACGGGTAAAACCAAACAAATTGTGTAATTTTCTTTGTCGTATTAAATGCAAACAGACAAAACATAGCGACTTCCGTACTTTCCTTTGTCTTTGAAAATCGTGTGAAATACGTCGAAAATTACGGCACGTGCGAATATGTGTTCCTATATGTTTACATAAAATCTCTAGTTTTAAAACACATCCCGCATGTGTTTTAAAGATAAGGTTGAAGATGACGTTTTTTGTCGTCGAAGTGGGTCGAAAAACACAAGACGACAATTTTTCGTACATCCTAAGTTCGAGGGTGATGCAAATTGTACTGTACAAATTTGTGATTCCTTCGTACGGTTGGAACTTAGGCAGTATGACGCTAAGTTTTACAGGAAAACGACAGAAAAAAAACCCTTACTTATGCACATGGGGACACACCCTTACACATAGGAACACTTGAAAAGCGGGTTCGCCGGATCCGCGCTAAAATACAAAGTAAGTTCGCTAAGTTATAACTACATGGGGATATACCTTTACTATGATTACAGTGCCGTTTTACATAGTGTGGTGTACGATCTGTCACATCCATACTGTTTTGTAAACTATTAATTTAAATAGTACAGAAAAAATATTTACGTTGTCGCGCTCACATGTAATCGTGCCCTGGATAAAAACGGATGAAATGACGTCGGCAATGAAATGGCGTACGATTTTGAACAATTTGGTACATGCACATATTTTAGTGCGAAGATATCATGCGCTGACAATTTTTGCAAAGCAGTTTTACAAATTAGATTTAATGATAAATTAGAATAAAAAACGCTAATTGTTTCATTCCTCTCCAATTTCTCAGTGACTGCGACAAGTTTGAGAGTTGGAGAGAGAAGTTAGAGATAGACTGCCTCGACTTCTATATTTCTTTTCAGACCTAGAAAATACAAATAAAACCATTAGTTTCTACAGTTAGGGTTGGTCTCCATTGGGCGCATATGTGCTGGTCAAAAATCGCTCGTTTTAAAAAAAGCTATGACCCGCTAAAATAAAGTTGTAAAACAGTAAAAACTAAAAGCTCAATGATTGGGGGATAACTACGAAGTGGAGGTTGGAATTGGGTACCCGAATCTGGTTGTACCTGATTTTTTTTTGTTTGTTTTTGTGTCACCCAGACGAATCCGGCCGGCCGCTAAAATTTGGCACCCGAATCCGTTACGGATCCGACGCGGCTGGTAAGGTACGGATCTGGTACGGATTAGGTGCGGAGAATAAATAGATCGGGTACGGATTCGGGTACCTGATTGCACTGCCGCGTAGGCCCTCATGAGGCTGACGGCTTGACAAGTACCCCTCACCGTTCGACAATCAATATTATTGATAATCGGATTAATTACGATATGAAATTTTTAGCTTGAATTATCTTTTCTCCGTGGACACTTATTCGATTAACGATTGGACACCTTCTTTGCCTTTCAGCCGCACCGGTCAAAATCTTTAATTGCGCACAGAAAAAAAAAAAAAACGAAAAAAAAAGCTAACGCCAATAGTGTAAGAGTACCGTGTTCCTTGTAGACGACTGATAAGCTAGAGTAATTTAAACCATAGTTACCTCGTGCTATCTCCCAAAAAATACTCTTAAACGCCATAATTTACGGGAAGTCAACATACATAACCGAACCTGTCGTTCTTCTAAACTGTGGTTGCTTTTGAGCTTTGAGAAACTGAAGTTCGAACTTCTACTACACCATTTATCGTTATTAGTGTTAAAAAAATTCACCACTTAAAACATCTTTCTCCGTACACACTTGTCTGGTTTTCAATTTGAGACCGCCAATCGGAAGCTGAGAATGTTACCTTTCGATTGGAATCGTTAGATAAGTCCCCTAGACTCTTGGTGTTTGTGAGATTTCGAGCATGTGGTTTGCTATCTTCGGGTTCTTTTGCCACTCTTCCACTTTCTGCATGAGTTTTACTATCAGAAAACTGATTTTTGATCTCTCTCTCTCTATATACAAGTCTTGGATTATCTTGTCATTGGAGCTAGTTTCTAGGATTCTAACCGTGCTACCTAGCCCGACAATGACTAAGAGAATGTTTCTAGTTCTCTTCCTACTACCACCTCTATTGTCATCTCGCTTGGGATTGCCACTCGCTTTTTCAGGATTCTTAAGGTATGGTTCTAAGTCTCCTTCCCTTTTTTCTTCCTCTTTGATATGCATTTGATTCCATCCGTTTGTTGATGTCGTGTCTCGTACACCTGCAATCTTTTGAACTTCTTGTTCGCTCGTGCTACAGTCCTTTGTCGCTTGATTTCTTGTATCAACATGCATGGTTAGTGTGCAATTTGTCTCCTTTTGCTTTGAGTGACTGACGATCATTGTGGCGTTTTCTCGCAGGACGTTTGTCTCGTCCTCTTTGCGGGTTGTTAATGGAGTGCTCATTTGATTTGGAGCAATCTTGGTGACTTCTCCGCAGATTTCCTCCTTTGTGGTCTCTAACCTCTCCGAGGCGAAACTACTTGGTGTGGTGTCATTCGATGGCACCTGAAGCTTGGTGTCACTCTGCACTGCCTGTTTCTCAACTCCTTTTTGGTGAGTTTTCCCAGTTACGTCCTCTTTAGGTGAGGGACTCTCCTGATGAGATCTCTCGTTTGTTTCCTTTGACGTGGAAGTTCTTGTATTCTGGCGTCTCTTTTTCTGTGAGTGCTCATCTTTGAGCCGTTGGTGCTCATCTTGCATGAGCGTTGATTGTTCCCTGTTGTTGTCGCTACAACCTTTGTTGTTGACGGTGCAACCTTTGTTGATGTAACCGCGTAGCACGCCTGTTTGTTTTTTCGGTTCTCTGCGTGAGGGATATGAACTTTGTTGTCGTCCTTGTTGTCCTTTCTGACCACTTCCTTGTCCTTTTTGACTGCTTTCTTTGTCTTTGGAAGGATGGCGTCCCATCGCTTGGTGCTTCGAACTTCAAGATCTGCAGATGTGTAGACGTTGCCTGCGGCAGGGTGCCTTGGCGACTCCTCTTGGGGATCCTGCATGGAGGAAATTGTGTTAGTTTGTCTTTGCCAATTCTCTCGCGAATCTCCTCGTATGACTCCCCAAACTTGGTAAGTTCTTGTTCTCCTCCTTTGTGCCATCATGGCAGACCTTCTCCTTCTTTTGCATCTGCCGTCAGAAAGAGGCTTGCGTTTAGGATCATGGTGCAGTCTGGAGTCTGGTCCGTGATGAGTTTATGAGAGGTTTTTTTTTCGTGGTTATCCTCTCTTTTGCCGTGATCTGATCTACCTGTCCCCTCTCTGCTTTGATCATCTGCGCTTGTGATCTGGATGCTTGGTTTGCATGCAGAATCATTGTGATTTGGGTCTGACTTGTTTGCTTAGTCTTTACCCTATCACCTAGTTGATCAGACTTCTGACCACTCTTCTCCTTGATGCCAGACTCCATCTCGGAGGCCTTTTCGGGCATCACCACCTCGGTAGAGCCTACTACGGCGATTAGCATCTTAACCACGTCCTCCCACTTCGACTCCTCCCATCTAAGGCTCTCTAATGAGGTGAGAACCGGTTCAAATCTATGGGGAAGTGACATGAGAAACATTGAGATTTTCGTTTGTGTAGGAAGGTTAATTTCTGCCGATTCTACCATGACTAGGTTTTATGAGTAGTGGGAAATGTTTTCAGACATTGACATTGTTTCATCGTATGGTGTTTGTGAGAGTCTCCGTAGAAGTCTAGTTCTTTCAGCCATGGTTGGTTTCACATGTGTCTTGTCTAGCTTTTCCCTGAGCCCTTGGAGGTCATTCTCCAAGTCTCCCCCTTCACTCGCATCCAATGCGTGAGTCTAACCTACTGCACCTTCTCTTGGTGTTTTCGTTGCAGATCTACCCAGTTCTCCTCCTCTACTCACGGCCGTGTCGGGATGGTCGTCGCTCTCTTGTTCTAGAATTCCGAACTCCTTTGGGCCCCATATGAGTGGGCCCATAACCTAGCGCTCTTGGTCGGTCATCCAAACTAACGAGGGAGGAGAGTTCATGGTACCGGATAGCTTTGACCGGCCACAGGTCAATACACGCAGAGGGGCTTAGAGAGTCGCAGAGTATTTGGACAGGAAATATAGGAAAGATTAGGGAGGGATATAATTAGCAAACAAATAAAGTAGACAAAGAGACAAAAATAGATATACACGAAAGCCGTAGCTTTAATAAATGGTCCACTCAGGACAATGTGTTACAAAAGACTTTCTCTAATAAAGCCAGATTTTATTCCTTGTCTTACTTGACTATATCTGAACTGCTATTCTTGCATTAATGGATGAAGGGTATATCTTGTCTCTTTTGAGTGCCTATTTGTATTCTAATGTTGTATGTATGAATGTTGCACTCTCTAATGTGGTCCAATGAAATGATGCCTACGCATGTTTGTTCACTTGGATCTGACTTTGTACAACTGCATGATTGTAATAATGGTATGACTCCATGTCGTCCAAATCTTGACATCCGTCCGTACAAATGGTACTGTTCCACGATGTGACGTCGGTCACACAAAATCGGCGATGTGACACATGTCACATAAAATCGGCGATACCCGATATTGCCCAAAATCGCCAATAAAATCAACATGGAGAACTTCGGTATCTTTATATTGCCAACAACTCTTTCACTGGCTCACTTCCAAATTCTATGTTAGGGTTAGTGGGATTTTCTGCGCGAGAAAACTTGTTATCATGTACAATTCCTGCAAATTTATTTAGGGACATTTCATCCGTAGACATTTCAAAGAATAACATTTCTGGACCAATTCCATCCTTAGGAAGAGAATTTCTTCCTCGACTTTTTGCGCTAAACATGTCCCATAATAGTCTTAATGGAACTTTGCCTTTATCTTTTTTCACACACAAAAATCTGATTACTGTCGATCTCAGATATAATGAAATTTCCAATATTTCTCTTCCTTCAGATTCGACAACTATTAGTCAAATTAATACTCTCCTTCTTTCAAACAATCGTATTTCCTCGATTCCCGTAGATATAGGAAATCTTTTTGCTTTAAGAGTTTTAGAATTGACAAACAATGGTATTTCGGGAAATATTCCAGAAAACATGGGAAAACTTACTTCTCTCATTCAACTCCTCCTGTCCAACAATAGTTTGACAGGTGGCATTCCAGAGGAGCTCGGAAACCTAACTTACCTAAACCAACTTTATTTGGACAAAAATTTCCTTTCCGGAGAAATCCCAACATCTTTAGGAAGCTTAAACATGCTGACCAAACTTCAAATTTCCAGAATTCAGTTATCGGGAAATATTCTTCAAGTCTCAAAAATCTCTCCTCTCTTCGGCTTCTCGACCTCTCTTCTAATTCCCTTTCTGGTTCAACTCCCGGAGTTCTTTCCGGGTTTCCCACTTCTGTAATACTCAATTTCTCAAGTAATTTAGTGGAAGGAAAAATCCCAGCTAAAAGTCTTAGCATTTCTGACCCCTCTTATTTTGCCAATAATACGAATCTTTGCGGATCTCCTCTTCTACATGTCCTCCGAAAGGTTTAAAAACTGGAGCCGTAGTCGGTATTTCAGTTTCTGTCTCACTTGTTTTGATTTCTTTGGTTTTATTGGGAATATTTTGTTTCTGTCGATTAAGACGATATAGACCCGATAACGGAGAACTTGATTTGTACCACATTTTACCATTTTCTCTCACTTAAAAGATTTAATGAAGGCGACAAACAATTGGTCGAAAACAAATCTTCTCGGAGTCGGTGGTTTCGGTTCCGTTTACCAGTAAGTTAAACAAAACTGGGTAAAATTGGGTAAATTGATTGATTTTAAAAAGGTGAAATAAGTCAAACATGGGTAAAATGAGACAGATAATTGAAAAATAAAATTGAAGGAAAATATAATCGTCAACTCGTTTTCTGTAAGAATTTTGTTAAGGAAAAAAATTAGGCTTGGGCAGGTTACCTTATATGGGAAACATTTTGAAGTTTCCTAATTCTGTGAGGTTTTCTGACACTTTTTCTTGGAGAAGAGGAGTCTTAATCTCAGAAGTGCTTGATAAGAGTTATGCTGTACTCTCTCTCCCTCTCCCTCTCCCTCTCCCTCTCCCTCTCCTCTCCCTCTTCCTCTCACTTTCCTCTCCTCGCCTCTCCCTCTCCTCTCCCTCTCCTTTCCTCTCCCTCTCCTCTCTCTCTCTCTCCCTCTCCCTCTCCCTCTCCCTCTCCTCCTCATCCCCCAAAATCTTCTCCACTCCCTCTCTCGGTTTCATGCCACCTCTATCACTCTCTCTCTCTCTTGCATTCTCCTCTCTTCCTCCCACTCCCCCCCCTCCCTCCCCTCCCTCCATCCCTAACCTCCCCTCAGCATGTCGGTGTCTTTGTCTAGTCTCGTCCAGAATTGTAGATTTTGATTAATTTAAATGTGAATTTGTTGCAAATCTTTTATCTTAAAATATAAGTGATTTTATTGAATTTGATCTTCTTTTGGAGAATATTAGAAACATAAACCTAAAACATCATCTTTAGATGTTGATTTTGTATCTATTTTCCTAAAATACCAAAGGGATGCTCCATGCCAACATTTTTGGACTAGGCAAAAGACAAGAATAGAGCTGAATAATAAGAGTTATAAAATGATGATGTTTTTGAAAAAGTATACGACTTAATTACCACACAATTTAATACAAACAAATTGAAAACTTAGGTTGTTGAGAGTATTACTTTCATATGATTTCTACTTTTTGTCGGATGAAGTTACTGTGGAAGTAATCTCTCTTGTTTTGTTGTTTGCTTTTTCTTCACTTATTTTTCAGAGCTACTTTATCGGATGGAATTACAAAAGTAGCCATTAAAAGACTTGTAAAAGGAAGTAGTCAGGGCTTATCCAAACTCAAAGCAGAAGTTCGAACGTTAGGTCAAATGAAACAGAAAAATTTTGTAAGACTTATCGGAAGTTATATATCCAAGAAAGAATCTCTTTTAATTTACGAATTTCTTTCCGGAGGCGACCTCGACAGTTCCTATTCGTCGACAAAAAGGTCTTTGACGATTGGTTTGTCCGACATAATGTCCTTTTAGGCGCCGCTGAAGGATTGAAATACCTTCATCACGATAGTAATCCCGTGGTAATTCATTGAGATATTAAACCTCCAAATATTCTTTTAGACGAAGAAATGGAAGCTCATGGGGCCGATTTTGTACTCGCGAAAGTGATCGATCGTAACGAGCAAACTCATTTATCGACGGCAGTTTCTGGAACCGTAGGATATATGGCACAAGAATATGTACGAAGTGGGAGATTATCGACAAAAACCGATGTTTTTGCTTTTGGAATTGTTATTTTACAAGTTCTTACAGGAAGGACACCGACAGATCGAACTATAGGAGACGCAGGACTTGCGAAATGGGTGAGTCAACTTTGGATGAGAAATGCGACGATTGACGCAATTGATCCGAAATTATCGCTCAAAAACGGAGAATTGAAACAGGTTATGGGAACTTTAATAGTTGGTCTTATGTGTACTTCGAGACTTCCGGAAGATAGACCGACAATGGCCGAAGTTGTCCATTTATTGGAGCATATCGATATGTTTGTCTCGAAAATTACTCCCAAAAATGATTTAATCTCTCAATGACTGATCTTGGGGTTTTCTTTTGAAGGGCGGTTCTATTTCGAAGTCGCTTTTACCCCTCAAAGATTTCGTTTTTGCCTGCCGACGGTGGTTTTTTTTCTTCAATATTGATTTGACCACTCTAAACTTCTCACAGATTGGTTTTGAAGATTGGTGTGAAGGATCGATTTAGCTGTCAAGTTTGTTTTTACCTCTTCAAAGATTTTGACCTTGCCTTCTAAAGGAGTTTAGGTCCAGGAATAACAGCTGGGGATTTTTGCACCTTCCATATTTGATTTTCTGGTTTTAGAATGTCAAGTATTACGGCCCTTTTTTTTGGTCTCAATTCTCTGTGAAATTGTAGAAAAAACATAAACATTTTGTAAAAAGATAGTTTGCAGTTTTGTCTGTCTTCACAAACTGCAATATTTTTAGAGACTAGCATTTCAGTTAGATAAGTTTTGTTCGGACGGTGGGTGTTTATAAGAGTAAAAAGATTTACTGTCCTTAGACAAAAGGAATCCTCAGAGTAGTCAGAAGAATTCTTTTTTTCTTTTCGTTATTTTTAGGCAGCATCTCGGTGCACACCTTTTGTGTTTTTGGATGTACAAAATGGATTGCCTATCACATTGGATTTTGATAATTGAACAATACGTTGAACAATAATTGATTATAAAACTCATGTTGCTCTAAATATGAGAATGAACGTTGTTGTGTTGATTATTCTTGTGCAAAAAGATATATTCATTTATTTACAAGCAATCCGCCCTTCCCCATTTTATTTGTTCAAGAAGCAACACATGATCATCGTTTCTAATGCTTGTGAGAGTTACCCAAAAAAAAAAAAAACCTTGTAAAAGTTGAAAACCCTAAAAACAAACATGTCAACTGCTTGCGGGCGGGCGTCGGGAAGATAAATTAGACGACCGGGTATATTGTTGTAAAACTTGACGTTTGCGGCTGCTGGCCGGCAACTAAATATTGACGATTCCGCCTGGACCGGTGAAAATGTGTTTTCCACGACACTAGCAACTCTATATTTTGATAATTTCTATATAGGTAACGTAACTCTCTTACCGGTCAAATTCCATCGTCTATTTTCGAATTCGACCGTCTTGTAGAGTTTTATGCTCCAAATAATTTGCTCAGTGGACCTTTACCCGCCAATACTTTCGGCTCAAATATTGCAATTCTCGATGTTTCCAACAATAACTTATCTGGTTCGCTTCCTTTATAGGATTTAATATTTTTAAACTCACACGCCTAAGTCTTTCGCATAATAAGCTCTCTGGTTCGATTTCGTCGGAATTTTTTTCAATTAAAGAACTCTGCGGTTCTCGATTTCAGTTCGAATCAATTCATGGGATCCATTGCATTTCCACAGGAATTAGAAAATGCCTCTTTGTTACAATTTCTATCTCTTTCCAATAACCTAATTAGTGGCTCTATTCCTAAAACATGGGATACTTACTTAAGCTCCGTGCTCGACAGAGCCTCCACGGAAACAATTTTTCCGGAAATATTCCTCGAGAACTTGGAAATCTTACCAGCCTCCAAGTCTTAAACCTCTCCTATAACAAGTTGACAGGCGGCATTCCATCAGAACTTGGAAAATTGTTAGCCCTTTCCATTTTAAAACTTGATAATAACTATTGTTCAAAACCAATTCCGGAAAAACTGTGTGAAATTATCTCTCGGTGTGCTTAATTTCAGCAAAAATCAACTATGTGGTTCAATTCCTTCCTGTTTTGGCAACATTATTAATTTAAAAGAATTTAATGTCGCTGACAATAAGCTAACAGGCTTAATTCCAACCGAATTTTCCGGTCTCCCAACATTAAAGCTGGTTAATTTCTCAAACATTTTTTTATCAAGTCCAATTCCGAAAGGAAATTTAAGTCGTTTTGGGCCTTCATCATTTGAAAATAATGGTGGTCTTTGTGGCTTTCCTCTTCATCCGTGCCCATTAGGTTTAAATCTCGGGACTACTATTGGAATTTTGTTCGGAATTTTTTTTCTATTTATAGGTTCTATTGTACTAATGGTTGGTTTTCTGCACCGGTTTTAGAATTTCGGAAAAGATGAAGGAGAATTAAGAATGTACCATAGTGTAGGTTTTCGCTCGACTTACAAAGCTATTTTAGAGGCAACTGATAATTGGTCAGAATCTCACCTTCTCGGAACCGGTGGATTTGGGTCCGTTTACAGGTACGAGAATTTTAAGAAGTTTGGATTCATTTTCTTCGCAAATATTTCACTTTACTGTGTTTCTTTAAGACTAACGGTTTTTCTATGAGCTTGGGAAACTGTAACATTTTTGCCGTCTTTGTTTTGAAGCTTTCCTGCTTTTTTTTCTTGTACTTTTTTATGGATTTGCAACCGTCCTGACTGTTTCGTCTCATTTGGTTGAAATTTAAGAACTACTTTAAGAAATTCTTATGTAGTTTTGTACAAAAGAAATCATATCACCCTGATTTTGTTGTTTCAATTCGTTTTCTTTTAAGAACTTCTTTAAGAACTTCTTTAAGAACTCCTTTAAGAATTTAAGCTTTTTTGGAAACCTGAAAAGGAACTGCTGACGTTTATTAAATACGTTTATTTACATTAATACATTTATTTGCTTATTATATTTTTTCTTCATTTAAACAGAGCTCTCTTGAAGGACAACAAGACAATTGTTGCGACAAAACGCCTCTCTCAAGAAAGTAAACAAGGGAAAAGGGAATTGGAAGCGGAAATCGCGACTTTGGCAATATTGAGACATCGAAATATTGTGAAACTTCTCGGAAGTTACGTCAGCAATAGCGAATTTTTGCTAATCTATGACTATCTTCCTAGAGGAGATCTTTCCCTTTACATTCATCACAATAAAACAGATTTATTTCGATTCTGGATTATTCGACATAGAATGTTATTGGATACAGCAAAAGGCCTAAAATATCTCCACGAAGATAATCATCCCTCTATCATACATCGCGACATTAAACCCCAAAACATTTTGATCGATGAAAATTTAGGAGCTCGTCTTGCCGATTTTGGTCTTGCTCGAGAAGGTCCTTTAGAAAATAATGAAAATTCAACAAATGTTTGCGGTACGGTTGGGTACATGGCTTTGGATTATTTTCAAACGAGAAGATTTTCGACGTGCACCGATATTTTTGCTTTTGGAGTTGTGATTTTGGAAGCTGTTTCCGGAAAACCTCCGACCAGTCAAAGTTTGGGAGAAGATTCTTTAACTTCTTGGATTAGCAAAATGTGGATGGAAAGAAAAGCTTTGGAGGCAGTTGACCCAAAATTAGATTTAGAAAGGGAAGAAATTGGAGAAGTTTTGGGAACTATAAAAATTGGATTATTATGTACGGCGAAATCTCCCGAAGAGAGACCGACAATTGGACAAGTTTTGCACTTATTGGAAAGAATAGAAATTTTTAGGCGTAATTTTTTGTAAGACCGACGAATAAGAGAGGAGAGTAGAAATAGAGCGATAAAACAAGGCCAATTATTTCAGAAGAAGAATAGAGAATACTATGTATTATAACTTTTTCGAGAGGATGAATGGCATATGAATAATTTGGGAGGAAATAAACGGAGAAAGAAACAAATAGAAGGAACATAAGGAGTGGGAATAGAAACGAAAGAGGGGGAATTGCAATAGAGAATAAGGAGCACACACAATAAAGGGAATGTTAGAATTAAATTCGATTCTGTTTCTTAAATTCAAAAGCTTGAAGAATAGTGAAGCATGGTGTAGTGGATAACAATGTGGTTTTTGTGCAGAAATATGCTCTTTTTTTGTTTTTTGATTTTGAGTTTTTAAGTAACCAGATTGAGATCCAATATTTAATGTATCAACTCTACAATTTTTCGCCTTTTACCAAATTTTCCGTCTTTTGTCCGTTTTTCTTCTGAAGTTCAATCAAATTTCACAAATAAACTCTACAAAAATAATTCCTCAAGGTATACTTGTGGAACCATTATTAATGATAAAATACTAATTACATCCTCAGGTTTTTTTTTTTCCTTCTGATCATAAAATAGCGTCATAATGTTTTTTTCTTTTTCTTTCCGCTTATTCGTTTTTTGGTTCAAAGTTGTTAACACTAAAATCATTCCTCATACTAGATTTTCTTTAGGTATATAATTTACAAAAAAAAAAAAAAAAGATAGATAAATAGCGATGAACCATCAAAGCTTTTGAATCAACAAAATGATAAAATTAAACTGTTAACGAAACTTAAAAACTAAACTGTTTTTGAAATTTCTAAACTAATCTGTTTTTTGAATTGTGGAAAAGTTTTAAGCGGTTGTAAAACTTGTTGAATGTTGGAAAAGAGGGAAAAAAAATAAAAAAAATCTTTGTACTGAAACATAAAATGTTTGTTTACTTTTCGTATGTATTTTACAAAAACCTGTTTTTGTCTTGGCAGATAAAAAATAATCACAAATCTTTAAATTGTTAATATATGCTACTAAATTTGAACATGACGGTTTTCCAAACCATAATAAAGGAAACGAAAAAAAGATTAACCGGATTAAGTTAAATCCTCACCATCAAGTAATTAAGTCAAATTAAAGAAATTACTAAGGGACATATGAGAAGTCAGCATACAAAAAACTCTCACTTGTCTTTAAAAAGGAAAATACATAAACCTCAAACTCAAGTTTCCACATAAAAAATTAACCGAAATTTTCAACAAAAACAACAGTTGCAATTATAAAAACTGATAAAGTGGCAATAAACAATCTTAAAATAGCTACCCTGTCAACAGTAAAGAAATCACTATTCCACTGTCTTGACCCATAAGCTAAAAACCCCAATATATCTCCTTCCCCCCATCCAAACTTCAATCCCATTAAAAACATAACAAAACCCTTAAAGTAACAAAAAATAAACCCCAAAAAACGAAATCCCTAAGGAAAAACACATTCCTGAATAATAAAAAAAAGGGAACATGTCACTCCACAGTTGACGACGAAACTGACAGATAACAAAAAGTGACATTCTTCGGCACATTTTTACCCGCTATACAGTATCTGTAAATGGCACAATCGTACGCTTTCGCTACGGTCATACTATTTTTGAAGTACGTGGCGATAATCGTGCTGCACGGCGTGATCGCGGTTGTCTTTCTCCTCAGGCCCTTACACGAAGTCCCGCACGTCGACATCTGCCACGTGGACTGCGGAAGTACACAAACAAATGAATGTAGAGACAGATGAATAAATACATACGTTATGCATATTATATATATATATATATATAAATGTATGACATATCTGTTATCTGTCATGTATTTATAGAGAGAGAGAATTCTCTTGATTGAGAGAAAGGGAGAGAGATGGAGAGGGAGAGAGAGAGAGAGGGGGAGAGGGAGAGGGAGAGGGAGAGGGAGGAAAAGAGAAACAGAGAGAGAGGAGAGAAAGGAGAGAGACAGGAGGAGAGAGAGAGAGGGAGAGAGAGACAGAAGGGGGAGAGGGAGAGAGAGAGGGGGGAGAGGAAAGGGGAGGGGGTGAGGAAAGGAGAGGGAGAGGGAGAGAGGGGGGGAGGGGAGAGGGAGAGGGAGGAAGGGGGGAGAGGGAGGGGGAGGGGAGAGGGAGAGGGGGAGAGAGGGAGAGAGAGAGATGAGAGAGGGAGAGCGAGAGAGAGAGAGAGTGGAGAGGGGAGAGGGGAGAGGGGAAAGGGGAGAGGGGAGAGGGGAGAAAGAGAGAGAAAGAGAGAGAGAGAGAGAGAGAGAGAGAGAGAGAGAGAGAGGGGGAAGGGAGAGGGGAGAGGGGAGGGGGGAGAGGGTGTTAGGGAGGGAGGGAGACGGCCTACACTATTTCAGGTGTGACAAAAATAAACCTTTTTAGGGCAGTTATAATCATAATCGGTATTCCTCTTCCCACAAAGAAAAAAAAAGCGTTTCACTTAAATTGGGAGAAATATGATTTACTTTTCTTAAATTTAGTTATAATTTTCATTTTTGAAGGAAGAACTTGAAAAAATTGAGAAGCTGGGTTGAAATAATTATAGGAAGATTAATCACAGTAAAAAATTAAATATATGATAAATAGAAAATAAAGAAAAAAATAAAAAAAATAAATAAATAGTAAATAACTAAAACATTGCATGCCTAATATTAAACAATTGATCCAAGATAGAAGACATAATTTTTTTTTGTTTTGTATTTTTTTTGGACTTACCTGTAGTAGACAAATACGTTTTTTTTTTTCTTTTTTTTGACCGGATTTGAAATTTTCCTTATAAAATAGAGGTTGAGATTTGAAAAACTTTTCAAAATTGAATCAGGCTATTCTCTTTTTTTTTTTTTCTTTTTATGATGTTGAAATCAAAAAAATGGTTTTGACAAAATTCTTCTGATGAAATTTCGGGAACGACTGAAAGGAAAATAAATAAATATATATAAAAAAAAACAAAAAATTTAGAATTTTAAATGAAATTTGCACTGCTTAGCGATCAGATGATTTAAAAAAAACTAAAATCTTTCACTATTTATAGCTTGAATATATTTTTTTCTTGTTTCAACGCATTTTTCTGGTGTTGACTTTTCTTTTTTTTCCAAGCGTCTTAAAACTGCCCGGTAAGCTACAATCCGTACGGTTACAAAACATAAAACTTTAAATAATACGGATGTCAAGCAATTAGCCAATTACGAAACACATTCGTACACTTTCATTCTGTACGGTTCATACGAACTGCACGTTATGAAATGTTTTGTTTACGCGCAGAGCATTTGATTCAGAAACTTTCACTGGCGTCCGGAATTTTGTCGTTTCTGACTTAACTCGACTGCCGGCGGAAATGCGTCTATTCTCCGGTAGTCCTGTCGTGTAGTCCATTAATGTATATTTTCGGCCGCGTCAGGTCAAAGTTTCGGTCAAATCATTGTCATTTTTGTCGTTATCATTTTTGGAATGACCGGAAAAAGATCAATGATTGGAGAACTGCGGAAAATCCGGAGAGCCACTTATTCTATCACGTATTTTAATTTACTTAAAGAAACAACAACACAGGGTACACGGAATGTTTCAGAGCTTTTTCGTCGTAGAAGCAGAATTTGATTCGGCCATTATTTGAAATAGATCCCGAAAAAGTTTTTGACTCGTAAAGAAGCAGCCGTAAAAAAACAAAAATTATGCATAGGTTTGTTCGTCCAATCGTCCTTGATTTTTTTTTTGTCACGGCGTTACTCACAGTGTGGCGATTGGATAAAAACATGAGGCGAGTCATCGAATGAGGCCCAGTATCTGGTCATAGCACAAAATGACAAAATGTTGACCTGAAATGTGGGACCCGATGAAGGGCTGAGCCCTCATCAGGACCAGTCAATCATTGTGGACGTAGACTTGACGTGAAAAAACAAAAGTGACCGCTAGTAGGAGTTCGAACTTCAGTTTTTTTCAAAAAGAGCGATTTTTGACCAGCACATATGGGCCCAATGGAGACCAACCCTACCGTGCATCTTAACTGGTCCAGGATGACCTACAGTCATAGTTCAAAAGTAGGTGACCGTACGCCCATACAATATGCCTATTGTATGCAAAACATACAATATGGCCTTAAGACCCATATTGTATTGGCAGCAAAATGAAATGAAATAGTAACAGGGTTGAGTTGCACATGGATCGATAGAGAATTATCGTCATGTCTAAATTTGAAAAAAAAATAGGACAAAAAAAACTTTTTCTGTGAGTTTTGAGCGACTTTTTATTTAAACCGTCAGATTTGACCGATCTGATGGTAGTTGATGAAAGTAACGATCTAAGAAGATCACATGAAAAGCCCATAACACAACTTACGATTGGACTATCGTCAGATTCGGCCGATCGGACGGTCGCTGATGAAAGTAGCGATCTAAGAAGATCACTTGGAAAGCCCGTAACACAGCTTACGCTTAAGGCGGCCTACAAAAGGCCTACCAAAAAACTCCTACTTTTGAACAATGCCTACAGTCTACTAATCACCAATTCGTACGTCGACAAAACGGAAACGTTCCTAAATTGATGAGTTTACAATCTGGTCCGGTGTAGTTCAGTAAAGTGCAGTACACCTTGAATCGTTATTAGCGTATAGAAATTATTAGTGTAAAGCATAAATTAGCGTCATTCATTTTAATTTAGTGCCAATAGACGTGGCAGATTATGGTCCACGTCCTTAAATAGTGTAATTTATTATATTTAAGGTATCAATGTCAAAATTTTAGGGTGCCGATATAGCGTACATAAGGCTAATAACGATTCACAGTGTACAGGATACCGTGAATCGCTATTAGTGTTAAGAAATAATTACACCGAGAATCGTAAATAGAGTTATGTACGCTAATTCCATCACCCCAAATTTTGAGACTATCACTATAAATAGAGTACATATTCAAAATTATTCTTTACGTTATTTAAGGTACTTTTTGAATGAGCGTTAATATCTCTAATACAGTGCTGTTTTAAATAGTGTGGCGTACGGTCGGTGTCTGACCGTGCAAAACTGTGCTTTATTAAGTAAAAAAGTGCAAATAATGATTTAGTATAGGCCGTTTTCATATAACTGAGTTTTAACAAACCGCGTAATGCAAACGTCATAATGACTTGAAATTGTACGTTTTGTCAGATTCTGTACTTCTACTTAATTTACAGTGAATATATTCAGCGCCCAATTTAGAGTTATTGATGAGTAAGAGTAAATTTCCTTTTTGAAAGAGTTATATCGCACAAATTAGAGTTCATAACTCTAATTATTTTTTTTACTCTATTTTTTTTTTACTCTAATTACGATTTGCGGTGTAGTGTAAAGGTGCAATTAGTGTTATTAACTCTATTTTGGGTTAAAAGGCCAAACGCAAACTCATTTTACAATCATTTTCACGTCTCAACACCTTCATCTGATACTTTTTCTGTACGTTTGAACGTAAAAACGTTGTTGTTCAAATCGTGCAATTTTCTCATTTTTTCCCCTTTCTACGTATAAGGGTGGAGTTCTATCATACGTTTGTGTAATTGTACGACAAACTCTATAGACCGGGTCGATTGAGTCGATGTTCCATCACGTAGAGTCTGTAAACCACGTGTTATAAATTGACTGGCGCCACGCAAGCTACGATCCGATATTGAATATCTTTTCGGATTTTTAGCACCGACAAACTTAAGTTCAAATATTGACTTGTGTACCATGTACCTGCGTACGAAGTAATCATACGACAAAAATTTTTATACTTTTTGCAGACGTCAGTCTGTACGCCAGCTCATTTTTTAGGGTTTCAATTTTCGAACATAACGAAAGTCCTTTGAGAGAAATAGTGTGACGAACAAAAGTTACCGAAAATAGCGTGACGAGGGAATGTTATGAAATTTCGTTTTTGTTTTCGGTTGTATTTTGGAAACAGCGTGTCATGTGCAAATCTTAAGATTTTTCGTTGGTTTCCCATCATGACACGTAGTTTAATCGTCCAACGTGTCACAAATTTTTTTTTTCTGTATCTGCCAACCCACCTCCTCGAGGTGGGTATGACAGTTACAGAAAAAAAATGAAGCGAACTCCTGCAGATGAACATGCGACGGCCAGTATTACTTCCAAGACCTTAAAAGAGTATCAGAAAGATTCTCTGTAATGTTGTTTTTCATATAAAAACAAAAAAGGCGGTAAGATTTGGTACGGAGGGTCGCGGATTTCTGTAAACTACGCCACTTTTCGCTTGATGGAACGTCACCCTAATTTGTGACTTTTAAAAATATATATATAAAACGCGGAGTACTTTCTATCCGGTAAACTGAACGGGAAATTTACGAGAAATGTACGGTATATTACGGGAAATGTACGGACTTTGACGAAAAGTTATTTTTTTTTGTCTTTTTACTAGTGTTGGGTATCGAAGACCTATAGCCGATATTCGATATATATCGAATTTTATGTATCCGATAATCGATACATCGAATCCATGTATCTAGAACCTAAATTTTCGGATATTTATGCGCTTTTCTTTTTTTTCCCGATTTTTACTTTCAACCAACCCCCCCCCCCCCCCCCCCCCCTCTGGCGCGCGCTCAGGGGGGGGGAGGACGATTTTCCGTACTATTTATCGTACTTGAACTGTACGGACAACCATTTTTCTGTGATATATATCGCGATGGTTTATGTTGGTCTCGGTGCGATATATCGAGAAGTCTGCTCAATCGATATTCGATATATCGAATATCGAAAATATCGCGATATGAATTCACTCGATACTCTTTTGTCTTTACTCTAATTACGATTCGCGGTGTACTGTACAGTGTACACCGCCAATCGTTATTAGCGTGTAAGTTTTTTTAGCGTATACGAATAATTAGCGTGGTTTACGCTAATTGGGAATTTGGAAATTTTCGAAGAAATCGTCTATTCTAATTAGGAATTAGGGGTTTTTTTTAATAGTGTGGATAATTCTATTTGAGAATAAAAAAAAAAAAACGGAACGGAATTAGCGTACACAACGCTAATAACGATTGGCGGTGTACTGTAGTTTAAACCCTTTTTTTTCATGAACTATCTCCCAAAAAATACTCTTTAACACCCGTAATTTACGGATAGTCAACATACATTACCGAACCTGTCGTTCTTCTAAACTGTGGTTACTTTTGAGCTTTGACAAACTGAAGTTCGAACTCCTACTAGCGGTCACTTTTGTTTTTTTGACGTCAAGTCTACGTCCACAATGATTGACTGGTCCTGATGAGGGCTCGGCCCTTCAACAGGCCACGTTTCAGGTCAAAGTATTGTCGTTTTGTGCTGTGACCAGATTCTAAGCCTCAACCATGACACGCGTCATGTTTTAACCCAATCGGCACACAGAGATCACTGTACTGTAGCACCATGACAAAACAATAAATTACAGGACGATTGGACGAACAAACCTATGTATAATTTTTGTTTTTTAGGGCTGCTTTGCGCGTCTCTAAATTTTTTTTGGGGATCTATTTCACAATCCGGACGAATCAAATCCTGTTTCTACGACGTAAAGGTTTTCAAAAATTTCGTGTATCCTGTGGTTTTGTTTTTTATGTAATTTAAAAAACGTGGTAAAATGAGTGGCTCTCCAGATTTTCCGCAGTTCTCCAATCATTGAGCTTTTTCTTTTTTTTCCGGTCGTCACCAAAAGCAAAACGACAAAAATGACAATGATTTGACCGAAACTTTGGTCTGACGCGGCCGAAAATATACATTAATGGACTACACGACAGGACTA
This sequence comes from Zygnema cylindricum, assembly GCA_037447655.1. Lineage (NCBI taxonomy): Eukaryota > Viridiplantae > Streptophyta > Zygnematophyceae > Zygnematales > Zygnemataceae > Zygnema > Zygnema cylindricum. Next base: position 77,355 of record JBBHKE010001611.1, read on the forward strand.
CCGGAGAATAGACGTATTTCCGCCGGCAGTCGAATTTAAGTCAGAAACGACAAAATTTCCGGACGTCAGCGAAAGATTCTGACTCAAGTTCTCTGCGCGTAATCGAAAATTTTCAAACGTGCAATTCGTACGATTCGTACAAAACGATAGTGTACGAATGTGTTTTCTAATTGGCTAATTGTTTGACATCCGTATTATCTAAAGTTTTCTGTTTTGTAACCGTACAAATTGTAGCTTACCGGGCAGTTTTAAGACGCTTGGAAAAAAAAGAAAAGTCAAGACCAGAAAAATGCGTTGAATCAAGAAAAAAATTTATTCAACCTATAAATAGTTAAAGATTTTAGTTTTTTTTAAATCACCTGATCGCTAAGCACTGCAGATTTCACTTAAAATTCTAAATTGTTTGTTTTTATACATACATATATATATATATATATATATATATATATAATTTTTTTTTTCCCTCAGTTTCCCACAAGAATTTCTATCCAGAAGAGATTTTTTTTTTAAGTGATTTTTTAAGTTTTCAACATCAATAAAAAGAAAAAAATATTGAAAGTTTTAAGATTACTTCTGATTCAATTTTGAAAAGTTTTTCAAATCTCAACCTCTTTTTTATAAGGAATATTTCGAATCCGGTAAAAAAAAAGAAAAAAAGAAAAACGTATTTGTCTACTACAGGTAAGTCCAAAAAAAATACAAAACAAAAAAAAAAAATGTCTTCTATCTTGGATCAATTGTTTAATATTAGGCATGCAATGTTTTTAGTTATTTACTATATATTTATTTTATATTTATTTTTTTCTTTATTTTCTATTTATCATATATTTAATTTTTTACTGTGATTAATCTTCCTATAATTATTTCAACCCAGCTTCTCAATTTTTTCAAGTTCTTCCTTCAAAAATGAAAATTATAACTAAATTTAAGAAAAGTAAATCATATTTCTCCCAATTTAAGTGAAACGCTTTTTTTTTCTTTGTGGGAAGAGGAATACCGATTATGATTATAACTGCCCTAAAAAGGTTTATTTTTGTCACACCTGAAATAGTGTAGGCCGTCTCCCTCCCTCCCTAACACCCTCTCCCCACTCCCCTCTCCCCTCTCCCTTCCCCCCCTCTCTCTCTCTCTCTCTCTCTCTCTCTTTCTCTCTCTTTCTCCCTCTCTCTCTTTCTCCCTCTCTCCCTCTCTCCCTCTCTCCCCCTCCCTCTCCCTCTCCCCTCCCCCCCCTCTCTCTCCCCCTCCTCCCTCACCCTCTCCTTTCCCCACCCCCTCCCCATCACCCTCCCCCTCCCCCCTATCTCTCTCCATCTCCCCCCTCTGTCTCTCTCTCCCTCTCTCTCCCCCTTCTCTCTCCCTCTCCCTCTCCCTCTCCTTCTCTTTCCCTCTCCCCCTCTCTCTCCCTCTCTCTCTCTCTCCCTCTCTCTCTCCTTTCTCTCTCCTCTCTCTCTGTCTCTCTTTCCCCCCCTCTCCTTCTCCCTCTCCCTCTCCCCCTCTCCCCATTCCCCCCTCTCTCTCTCCCTCTCCCTCTCCATCTCTCTCCCTTTCTCTCAATCAAGAGAATTCTCTCTCTCTCTCTATGTATATGACAGATAAAAGATATGAATTACATGTATATATATAATATGCATAACGTATGTATTTATTCATCTGTCTCTACATTCATTTGTTTGTGTACTTCCGCAGTTCTCGCGGCAGATGGCGACATGCGGGGCTTCGTGTAAGGGCCTGAGGAGAAAGACAACCGCTATCACGCCGTGCAGCACGATTATCGCCACGTACTTCAAAAATAGTATGACCGTAGCGAAAGCGTACGATTGTGCCATTTACAGATACTGTATAGCGGGTAAAAATGTGCCGAAGAATGTCACTTTTTGTTATCCGTCAGTTTCGTCGTCAATTGTGGAGTGACATGTTCCCTTTTTTTTATTATTCAGGAATGTGTTTTTCCTTAGGGATTTCGTTTTTTGGGGTTTATTTTTTGTTACTTTAAGGGTTTTGTTATGTTTTTAATGGGATTGAAGTTTGGATGGGGGGAAGGAGAAATATTGGGGTTTTTAGCTTATGGGTCAAGACAGTGGAATAGTGATTTCTTTACTGTTGACAGGGTAGCTATTTTAAGATTGTTTATTGCCACTTTATCAGTTTTTATAATTGTAACTGTTGTTTTTGTTGAAAATTTCGGTTAATTTTTTATGTGGAAACTTGAGTTTGAGGTTTATGTATTTTTCTTTTTAAAGACAAATGAGAGTTTTTTGTATGCTGACTTCTCATATGTCCCTTAGTAATTTTTTTAATTTGACTTAATTAGTTGATGGTGAGAATTTAACTTAATCAAATTTCACTTCCGGTTAATCTTTTTTTCGTTTCCTTTATTATGGTTTGGAAAACCGTCATGTTCAAATTTAGTAGCATATATTAACAATTTCAAGATTTGTGATTATTTTTTATCTGCCAAGACAAAAACAGGTTTTTGTAAAATACATACGAAAAGTAAACAAACATTTTATGTTTCAGTACAAAGATTTTTTTATTTTTTTTTTCCTCTTTTCCAACATTCAACAAGTTTTACAACCGCTTAAAACTTTTCCGCAATTCAAAAAACAGATTAGTTTAGAAATTTTAAAAACAGTTTAGTTTTTAAGTTTCTTAAACAGTTTTATAATTTTGTTGATTCAAAAGCTTTAATGGTTTATCCCTATTAACTATCTATTTTTTTTTTGTAAATTTTATACCTAAAGAAAATCTAGCACGAGGACTGATTTTAGTGTTAACAACGTTGAACCAAAAAACAAATAAGCGGAAAGAAAAAAGAAAACATTATGGCGCTATTTTGTGATCAGAAGGAAAATTAAAAACCCAAGGATTTATCATTAATAATGGCCCCCTTCCATCTACTCTCGAAAATTGTGTAAATTCAGCCATTTTAAATCTTGAGGATATCTTTTTAAGTGGGAATCTTTCGAAACAAGTGAATTGGGCATATCTTCCTTATCTCTACGGGCTACAGTTGAACAATAATTCTTTTTCGGGGCCAATTCCGACGTTCAATGGTTTCGGCACTTAGTTATCTTGATTTGTCGTCCAACAATTTAATAGGTCCAATTCCAGACGAATTTGGTCTCCTTGTTAGTTTGACATATCTTCTTATGAATGATAATCCTTTAAATACCACTTTAAATCTAGAATTGAGAAATTGTTCTTCTCTTCAGTATCTTGATATGCCGAATACAAAACTCTATGGTTCTCTTCCTAACGAGCTTAGCAATATAACAAGTTTGACTAAACTTTATCTTCAAGATAACAAGCTTCCGGAGGAACTACCGAGTGATTTCGGAGGAAATTTTTCTTTTGCAACAGTTGATCTAAGTAATAACATTTTAAGCGAGTACTTGGGTCAAGGACGGCACAGTCACTTTTTTGAACCTTACAAATAATAGGTTGTCAGGTTCCTTGCCTAAAAATATGAGTGGAGAACTTCAGTACCTTTATATTGCCAACAACTTTTTCACGGGCTCACTTCCAAAATCTATGTTAGGGTTTGCGGGATTTTCTGTGCGAGAAAACTTGTTATCAGGTACAATTCCTGCAAATTTATTTAGACAATTCATCCGTATACATTTCAAAGAATAACATTTCTGGACCATTTCCATCCTTAGGAACATATTTTCTTCCTAATTTTTTTTCCCTAAATATGTCCCATAATAGTCTTAATGGAACTTTGCCTTCATCTTTTTTCACATACACAAATCTCATTATTGTCGATCTCACATATAATGAAATTTCGAATATTTCTCTTTCTTCAAATTCGACAAATATTAGTCCAATTTAAAGTTTCCATCTTTCAAATAATCGTATTTCCTAGATTCCTGTAGATAAAGGAAATCTTTTTGCTTTCAGAGTTTTGAAATTGACAAACAATGGTATTTCGGGAAATATTCAAAAAATCATAGGAAAACTTGCCTCTCTCACTCACCTCATCCTATCCAACAATAGTTTGACAGGTGGCATTCCGGAAGGGCTCGGAAACCTAACTAAACTCAACCAACTTTATTTGGACAAAAAAAATAGTTTTTGGAGAAATCCCAACATCTATAGGAAACCTAACATTTTTGACCAAACTTCAAATTTCCGGAAATCAAATATCGGGAAAAATTCCTTCAAGTCTCAGAAATCTATCCTCTCTGCTCCTTCCAGACCTCTCTTCATATTTTCTCTCTGGTTCAATTCCCGGAGTCTTTTTCGAATTTCCTTCTTATGTAAAACAAATAATTTCAAATAATTTATTAGAAGGCAAAATCCGGTTGGTGGTTCCGATTCCGTTTACAAGTAAGTAAAACAAAATTGGGTAATATTGGGTAAATGGGTAGATATTGGAAAAACGTGTGAAATAGGTCAAAATGATAAAGAAAATTGGAAAATAGAAGGGAAATATAATCGTCAACAAGTTTTCATTAAGAATTTTGCGAAGGAAAAATTGAGGGCTTTGGCATGTTACCCTATGTTGGAATACACTTTTAGATGTGTAATTAGTGAAACATACGTTTTTATGTGTACTTTAGTTTTGTATATAAATTCCAATACGGTACAGTTGTTTCGCATCTCTTATATGTGTTCATTAAATTCATTCTTAGTGTAGGGATACTTTTAACATTGTCGGTTCACATTGTAATCATTGCAATTATGCGTCGCGTAGTTTAACGAGCCGTCGCTTCATCCGTCACGTCCTTTCACAAACTACAAACGACGAAGTGTACATTCACCATATTCTTTGTAGATTAATGATTATTTTTCATAAATTCCTCGTACGAAATATTATTTTTGTCCTAAACTCTGCCGTCCACCGACTTTGTCATTGGCCGTCACAAGTTAGACCGTTGGTCTTTTGCGGCCTCGATTCTTGTGTGGACGTCGTGTAACCAGTCCACTCTATATGTACACCTAGACTTAGTACTTAATCTGTCTATTTTGTACATCAAATAAACGGTTTAGAATGAGAAGACATTCAAAAATTATGTGGTCTCCATTAACCCACAAAATGAGCAGCCTATGTAAAGCCTCTAGGATAATAATTCACCTTTTCACTTTCCCACTGAATAAGTGCCGCCCAGGCACAAAAATATTCTGACCACCCTCACCTATGTGAGGACAAGACTCTCTTGAGTCAAACGCAAAAAGAATCACTGAATTTGCTCCCCTGAGCAGTAAGTTATGGCTGGCCAAAGATGGCCTATAAATACAAAAGGTCACCTGGAGAGAGGCGCCTCAAACATGCTAAGTCCCTTAACTCCTACTCACAACTACTTACTACTCTACCCTCGGCCAATCAAAAGGGTGTATAGTACAAGAAGGTACAGTGGCCGATTGTACTTCTGGTATGGTCATTGTAAAACATGGCCATCTGGTTGACACTTGTCAACATGGGAGCCATCGTTTCTCCTCCCATCCTTTCCGGCGTCGAATGATGTGGCGCCACGTGGCACAGCGCGCCGCTATGTTCGAAAGCCGCCAAAGATTCATTCGGGTTTGGCGAGGGCGACGACGTCCGCTTGATCATGTATTTTACACGGTTAGATTCGCGTCCGCGAGCGCCGTTTGACTATAGATGTCGTTTCGTCAATTTTGGTATGTTTTAATGAAAGTGACGTTTTGCGTGACACTTTAAATACATAGCAAACTAAAGATGTGTATCGTTTCGTTAACCCCTTAATGGTCAAAACATGTATGTAATACTAAGCTGACCCAAGTTCAAATCTTATTCAAGACAATATTTTGGCATTTTATTAATCTGTCTGCCTGTCTGCTTGTTTCTTTCTGACTATGGCGGCAGCCATGGTGACTCTCTCTCTCTCTCTCTTCACTCTAGAGTCTAAATTAAGAAGTGAATATTAATTACTTCTTTTCAACACATTCTTTCGCCTATGCTTCTTTTTTTTGTATTCTTTTTGTCTCTTTTGCCTTTTATCTTTTGATTTCATATTATTATTTCCATGATTCTACCCTCTTTCATCTTTGATTTCTTTCTCCGATTTCCCTCTCTTTCGCCCACCATGCCCTTTCCTTCTACACCTTACCTGGGAAACATTTTAATATTATCCTAAAACAGTGAGGTTTTTTGACAGTTTTTCTTGGAGAAGAGGAGTCTTAATCTTAGAAGTGCTTGATAGGAGTATTAAATGAAATTTATGCTTTACTCCCTCTTTCTCTCCCTCTCCCTCTCCTCTGCCTCCCCTCTCCCTCCCCACCCCCTACACCTCCCCGTCCCCTTTTCCATCTCCCTCTCTTTCTCCCTCTCCCTCTCACTCTTTCCTCCTTCTCCCTCTCCCTCTCCCTCTCCCTCTCCCTCTCCCTCTCCCTCTCCCTCTCCCTCCCCTCTCCCTCCACTCTTCACCCCCTCTCCCTCCCCTCCCCCTACCCCTCCCCCTACCTCTCCCCCTCCACATCTCCCTCCCCTTCCCCCTCCCCCTTGCCCCTCCCCCTCCCCCTCCCCCTCTCCCTTCCCCTCCCCCTCTCCTTCTCTCTCTTCCTCTCTGTCTCCCTCTCCCTCTCCCTCACCCTCTCACTCTCTCTCTCCCTCTCCCTCTCCCTCTCTCTCCCTCTCCCTCCCCCTCTCCCTCTGCCTCTTTTTCTCCCTCTCCCTCTCTCTCCCTCCCCTCTCCCTTGATAGGAATAAGAGTCAATCGGAATACGCTCACAATTACTTAATTGTCTCAATGCGGAAGCGAAATTTAAATTTAATCAAACATGATATCATATTGAAAGCTTATAATGCAAGATACAGGCAAATTGAACACTCAATAAAATAAACTCATATTAATTCAATCCTTAAACGTTACACTTCTCTTAATTCATTTTTCCTTAATTGACTCTTGATTAATTCCTAATTTGACTCTTACATATCTTTTGCAATTATATGTCCTCCATTGGACCACAGAATACAGGAAGCCTCTAAATAGTATTTAACTAACCCACTTCAAGCCACAACCATTGCTGTCCAGGAAGGCAAAATAACAGTTTGACTGCGCCCCTATGCAGTGTGGACTCCCCTGAGTCGGTAGCAAAGTTATGAGCAGGCAAAAATGTCAGTTTATACAAAACTCTCTAGAGAGAGAGTCGACTATACCAAAATTTCCTAAGTCCTAAACCTCTCTCACAACCCCTATCTACTGAAGTACGAACCAATCGTATTACTGTAAAGTACATAAAGGTACTACGGCCGATGTCCTTTCTGTACGGCCGGTGTACGATAAGGCTACTGAGTGGACGCGTGTCACTTTTCCACTCGTTCGTATATTCTCCGGAATTCTCGTGACCGAATATCATCCTTCCACGCGGCGCCACGTCATGCCACGTCTATAAAATCCAAAGTGACCATTCCGCGATCTCGGCGATGATGTGTGCCGTCGGATTAAATCCGACATTAAATGTCGACCGTTTAAAACAAATGTCCGTTTCATTTGTTTCGTGCGAAATGACGTTCGCACTAAACCTTAACAAGTTCTATGTCCGTTTGTCCATATTTCAGTTAAATGGTTTCTGTATTTTACAATAGTTAAAATACTAATTAAACCCCATATCTCCTAACGGATTTCTACGACTGACTGGTTAGAGCTAACGGCTACGCTGCGCTCTGCTGGTCGGGGGTTCGAGTCCTGCCGGACTCAACCTTTTGTTGAGAGTGACTAAAGTCACTCTTTAGTCCTTCCTATGGAGCTGAGGCAGCCATGGCTCCATCGCTCTCTCTCCCCTTCAGTGACTACAACAAGTATGGGGGCAAGAGAGAAGAGATGGAGGCAAGCTGCCTACATTTTCTCTATGTGTTTCCGCTAATTAGTTTTAGACCTAGAAAATACAACAAAAAACTACTTATTTCAACATCTTTTACTTAATTTTCTTTCAAATTAATTATACCACACTCACGTGATGGCTTTTTAACTAAGCCATGAAAATAATCTAGAACACTATTTCTAGAAGCGTCACAATGTACTTAGACGCAAATATGGTACAACGCAAAATGAAACTAATGAAAACAAAGTTGACAGTCCTGTACGACAAACTTAACTGACGCGAAACAAACTACTAGACGTACGTCGAGCGAAACGAAACTTCTCGACGTGCGGTACCAGAACTTAAACGAAACAAAACAAAACAAATCAAATCGTGTACCCGTGAAACGTACATGCACGAAATACTAATTGAAACGAAACGAAACAAAACCAAAATACGCGAACTGCCGCGCGACCAAATCTGATCCATACTAACTACGAACCAACAGTCCGTAAACGTAGATTCAAACATTGTAAATCCTTACAATCCCCCTCTCAATGTTGAATGTGAACTAAGTTTCTTTACATGTCCATAATGCTCGAACGAGCCTTGACCACAAGCCCAAAGAAACTCGCCCAAAGTGACACCCAAACAACCAAGTATCCTGGTCACCATCGGAATAAAGTCATCCATTGCATCTTGGTGTGGATAATCACATTCCTTCTTCTTTGAAGCGTCACAGGTGGCCACGCCAACATGTCGAGCCGCTCTACTGACGACAGTTTCTTGGGTATGTTTCGCCAAAACACTGTCACTAAATATCTGATGTGCACCATCGAGTTATACATTATGAATCCGACATGAAAAAATAATATTGCAAATCTCCAATGAACATAATATCTCCGCTCAAAAATGAAACTTGTAGTGGTGTCGTGAATAGTGCTTGAATCAACTCGCCCCCGCGTAAGTAACGAAGCAAATGGATGCCATTTTTCTAAATGACACGCTCATAAGAGCAAACAAGAGAGCCGATCAAATGAGAATAAGGGAGGGTAAGCCGAAACCTAAGGGTCGTCGTGAATCGAGCAAGCCTATAAAGTGGGTTGATAAATTAGGAGTACCTAATAGTCAAGCTTATGAACTTGGTCCACCTCAATAGAGAAAGCGTGCACGCGAAGAATCAGCGGGGAGCCCCTTGGGAAGTTTGGTTTTAATGGCGATGACAACTTGGTCAAACAATTGATTCTTGGGCACAAGCAACTGATGTTGTAATTAAGGTGGAAAGACCTTGCATATCTGCGATGGCAACAGGAGGAAGAGAACATGACGCCTCTAAAATGGACCGTTGGAAGGCGAACACACCGTGGGAAACACAAAAGACGACAGTAGCAAGAACAAGAGTGTCCCTAGCCAAAAAACGAGAGACAGAAGTGGAGGTAATAAACGGGAGCAACATTTGTCGTTTATAGTAAATCCAACAGGAAGAGAAGCTGGAAGGCGAGCCATATGCCCGGACTTGCGATCAAAAGCTCCACAAACTAACAAAGTGAGAATGACTTCCATCACGTACTCATCCAAGGCGAAAAGAGATGAGACAAATGTTGGGTTGGGAAGGGAAATGCGAGTAAGATAAGATGGGTGGTGGAGGAAACACCTAGTCAAAAGAGCGAAAAGCCACATAGGTCGAAAAGGTTGAGAAGGTCGCCCACGTGGGACAAATGTATCTGAAGAGTTGAATCAAGAAATTGGGTCATGAAAGAATCTGAGCCAAGGTGGCAACCGAACACACAAATGGCATCGGATGGAGGGTTTGAAAACCAAGAGGGTGAACAAAAGAATGAGGAATACCTCGAGGTGACCAAACAACACAGTTTGAGGGTTGTAATGAAAGGTTGAGTTTTGTTGAACAATCTTCAGAAAAGGTTACAGGCTGGTGTGACTTGGTTGTGAAAGGAATTGTTCCTTAGGGCCAATAACACGTGTATCATCCGCAACAGAATGAGGCAAAAAGAGAAAGCGGCAGCAGAAGTGCGGGGGCGGCGGTAATGAGCAAAGGCAAACAAAAGTCATGTTAAAGGATGAGTGCCGGTTGTGAGGAAAGGGGAACTAAACCACCATCATAGGACAAGCAGTGTTTGTTGGTCAAAGGTTGAAAGGCTCACACAAAAGGGAATATCTGGACAATCGGAATGGGCATCCATAAGCTCCGAGACAATGGCGTTCTGATCCACCGTATTGAAGGCGCTCGAAACATTCACTTCAAGGACTAACCAATCCGAATGGATATCAGGACTCGAATCACGTGGACCGCGGCCTCACAACTCTACACGAGTTGCCACTCCAAAAGGATGAAGAGAAAAATAGTGATTGAATGCGGGCTAGAGGTGGATACAAGCTGCACGAGCTACCAATCGGCATAACATCTCTCCCATTGCAATAGGGCGGATTCCCCCCATTGGGTATCACCATTGGGTTTGGTGACATATATTGGTTAACTCTAATAACGATGCACATTGTGGGAAATTTTCGAAATCCTGGTCTTGCTTCAAACTCCACACAAACTCAATATGCAATATTTCAAGAACCGAAAAGAGAGAGCTTTTTTATTGGAGGCAGTTGTTGTTTAACTCGAATCCCAACCCATTCTGATGTTTTGGTAGTTTCTTTCACATTTTTTTTCGTTTCAACTCTTTCGTTTTTGCCATCCACTTTGTTGGATACCACTCAGATGGTTGACCATTGCACTTTTTTAATAAAATCTTATATTTGTTCTAATTTTAAATATGATTGCACCAAATATGGCATCTACTACATCTTAACCACAACGCCAACATTTTGAGTGACCTTGTAAATAGAAAAAAAAAAACAACAACCGATTCTACAGGAGTGGGGTTTCTTCACTGTTAAATCGTAACTATTTTTTGGGTCTCTTTGAGACCATGAATAGGATATAGAAACAAAGACGAAGTGCACCCTTTCAAGTCCTCGACTACGTTACATCCTTGTGAAATGTTAACTTTTTTATTTGAAAGCACCTATTTTGCCTAACAAAATGTACAAAATAAAGGATCATTTAAAGAAAGAAAAATCGAGCGAAAGCAAAAAAACCAACTAAGAGCTAAACCCGAGTAAAGGGAACAAATTATTACAAAAAAATCTTCCTCTCATCATACAACTTCTTCTCCTTCTTTTTGCAAGGGTACCGCTTCCACCAATGCCACCTGACTATGCATTTCCTCATCTTCTGACGGTTTCTCATAACATCCTGCGAAATATGCGACCGAGGCAGTAATTATCATAATACCGGTGATGATGTCAAAATAGTCAGTATCCACAAGATTTGGGAAGTGATAAGTGGCGACCCCAACACTAAAAACACCAAGGGAAAAGGAGACAGTCCACCATAAAAACACAACACGACTATGATAAGGACTCGATTCCTTCAGGAAAACGAGACCACCGAGAGCCAAACTGAACTGCATGATTAGGAGAAAGTTCCTCCATCCATCCAAAGTTGGAAAAATGCTTGATTCTGCAAAATCAAGCAAAAAAGACGAAAAAAATAAGTGAGAGGAGCGAACTGTTTTAAGAATAATCGTTTCTATATAAAACCTCAGAAACAACCCTCAAAAACAATACATCAGAAACTGACTCGAAGAAAGGTTTACCAACAAATAAAGAAAACTGAAAAGAGAAAACTGAAAAGAAAACCGAAAATAAACCAGCACAAATATGATGGAATGAAATTTCAAGACAGGATTGGACATCCCTCCTTCATCGACAACTCCTTTTGTGATATACAAAAGGCCATCTCTTTTTGAAATCCACACAACCAATAGCTGTGTTAAATTTACATTAAATTTTGATTTTGATTCATGAAATGCCAAAAGAAATATCAATGTGGGCTACTGGCATTGCATACATGTTAAAGTACAAGTTTGTATGAGTAGAAGTTAACAATGTACTTACAATTAACCCAAAAAGGACCCAACTAATGAATCGATAAACTATATCCATATTTTACATACACTTACATGCTTTTAAAAAGAAAACGTCACAAAAGAGACTTAACAATGAACTACACCACCCATCGTTATTAGAGTTAAACATTTTCAAGCAGTCAAAGTTCTTTTTCTCGTCACATATTTTTCCGATTTTCAATCTTGACGCCACGATTGAAAGGTAAAACCGTTACCTATTGATTGCTTGCCTCAGAAAAAAAAAATTAAGTCCATCACAGAGTTAAAAGCTTTTGACTGCCCCAAAAATGGTTAGCTCTGAAAATGATGGGCACTGTAGTGTTAAAGAGACCGATTCTCCAAGAGTACTCTTTATCATAGAGGCATTGTTTGATTTAACAATTAATTTAACTAATGTAAAATGTCAGAAGAACTCACGTCCCATAGTTGCCCAAATAAACCGGTTTAGGCCTCCGAAATCAGTTAATCCGCCTTTCTAAACCTTCTCGATTTGCCGACGAAAATTGCAAAGGAAAACACACTCTTGACAATATAGGGCATTAGCACCCAAATTAATAAAGCATGAACAAAGCTTTCAGAAAAAAAACTTGTAACCTCTTATTGGTTGCGATTCCTGGATGAACACACATGAAGAATAAATCAGATTCAGTTTCAAAAAATGTTAATTTCGATGAAATTGTCTAAGAAATTTGCAACTTTTTACATTTCTGTGACAGTTAACACGGCCAAACTAAGAGCAACTGGCTGACTTAATAAACGTAAAGTACCTGCACTGAATTCACAAACAAGCTTAAGACTTTGAAAGTGAAGAGAATACCAAAACACCATTGGACATCCAGTTAAGGACACAGACTGATCCTTTTCCTCAAAATCACTGCCACCATCCAAGAACTGTTAAAAAACACACGACTGGTTTTTTAAGCATATGCTCTTTTTCCCAAACATCACACAACGTTGTACTTTACTAATCATTTGCTCCTGCCTCAGGAAACAAAACACACAACATTGACACCAGCCAATTCCAGTAATCTCGAAAGAAATATTTCCTCCGTCCGAAAGTCATTCCATGGTTCACACATATGCTCGTTAAGTATGTCGAAAAACCGAAAACCAAAAAAATCAAAACTGGATCGTTGTTTTGTGCCTATTAAGAGTCTACCTTTTCAGTAAGCTTCAACAAGTAAAGTCTCGATCACCAAAAATCACTCAATAAAATTATGTTTTCATGTAAACTTCACTCCATTCAATCACGCTTTGATGTAAAGCTTCACAATTGTTTGGATGGAAACTCACTCCATAAAATTATGATTTTATGTAAATTTCACTCTATAAAACTATGGTTCAATGTACAAAATTATGTTTTAACGTGAACTCCACTCAGACGCAAATTCACTCCACAATACTATATTTTGATGTAAACTCACACCGTACGATTATGTTTTGATGTAATCTTCACACCCTACAACTATGTTTTTATATAAACTCACTCCATACACTAATGTTTTGAAGTCAACCTCAGCTACGGTATACCACCCATCGCCATTAGTGTTAGAAACTTTTCGTGCATCCAAAAGACTCCATTGTCAACCAGCAAGATAGCGTCTTTAACTTTACTGTTAACCGTTGAATCTTTCTTTTTGAGGGAGCAATTGAAGGGTTACGGTCTCACATTTCGCATGTGATATCAAGATTGAAAATCCAGAAATGTTGTGATGAGAAAGAGTACTTCGAGTGCCCCAAAAATGAATAACACTAATAAAGATGGGAATGTATCTTTCCTTTCAGGATTTTGTTGACAATTTCCACTGAAATAGCCAAAATAAAACCCATACAGAAATTTCATAAGAATAGTTTCTTTAGAAATCCCGTACAATTTCATTATAATTTGTGTACAATTTTGTACAGTGTATAAGGCTTTCCAGCAGCTTGTGAAAAATTATGGAAACACTAGTGATTACACCCTATTATACCCATACTTGAGCGTGAAGTTAGGAGTATAATACGTGATAACAGCACCTTAATGGATTTTTTTACGCAAATTGAAAGATTTTTTTATCGAACTTTTATGGAACTTTTATAGAATTGTACGGGATTTTTATAGACCCGTACAGAATTGCACGAAATCATTACAGGGTTTTTACATAACTGTACGGAAGTGTAAGGGATTGTACAGAATTCTTATAGATATCGTACGGAATTGTGTGGAAACTGTGCGCTTAGATTTCGTGTGTCCGAATATTTTTTGCAAAAACCTCATCAGAGAGTCACAACCACCCCCCCCCTCCTTCCCTGCCTACCTGAGGACAGACAGGGAAGTTCAGAGAAGCTTCTCCGAAGTTTCTTTCCAAACCCTAAAAAATATTTACATTTGCTTCACTCTCAAATCTTTGGTAACACAACCATTGTGGAGTACGATGCAAAAAACGACAAAAAAAAATGTTTTAAATGCCTTGTAAAGCGGCAAAAAACCATTCAAATGTGATAAAAAAAGGACAAAAGTTTTGAAATATGGTGCAAAACCGACAAAAAAATCGTTTTAAATGCAATGTTAAACTACAAACAACCTATGAAGTGTGATAAAAAAAGACAAAACGACGTTTTAGGTGTGATGCAAAATCGACAAAAAACATTTTAAATGAGAAGTAAACAACAACAAAAGTTATAAATGTGAAAAAAAAAGAGAAGGAACGTTATATACATATGTGATGCAAAAGGACAGGAGAGCAATCAGGAAGGGTGTGTGGAGTGGAGATATTATTAAGGAATTAAGGAGTAAATTATTGATTAAAAGTTATTAAGGAATTATTAACAGGCAGGGGACTTGATGAAGGAAGAAGATAAAAAACCAAAACACACGAAAACAAAAAAACAAAAATAAAAAAACAAAAGATAAGGAACAAAAAATTAAACAAAAACAAAAAACAAAAACAAAAAAAAAAACGAAAAAAAAAACAAAAAAAGAAAGGACAATATCCGAGGCAACGCCACAATACGAAGTGGAAACCGATGAGGATTTTGATGAGACACCGGAATTGGAAGATAGGGGAGCTGAAAATCTTCCTAAACGAAACCCAACGATGCCTTCCATACTGGCTTCCGATTTTGAAGGGGGAAGAAGAAGTAGTAAACGACTTCAAGAAAGACAAGTAAATAACCAACTCACAAAGATGTCTCACCCATTTCAATTTTCCCTCCCATTTCCATTAGCCCAATCCTCCTTTAGAAACCTCACCGACTTCGCGGCTTTTTTTTTTACGTTTTATATTTCAAAAAATGGAACTATGGAGCTAAAAATGGAACCCATGACTTCCAAAAGAAGCTCCTCTTTTAGATTTCCCGTTACCTATTTCCCATTTTTACCCTTTCTACCTATTTACCCTTTTTTCACCTTTTTTTCTCCTTCTTTTCTCATTTTTTCCCCATTTTCCTTCGCTCAATTTTCCAACATCACCAACTCCGAGGCTCTTTTGAGTTTCAAAAGTGGAATTACATATGATCCCTATTCTTCACTTTCCTCCTGGATTCCAGGAACAAATGTTTGTAACTGGGCACGAATCATATGTACAAATAATCGCGTGACAGATGTCACTTTATCGGGAGTCTCTGTCAAAAGCTTTTTTTCGTCCGAAATCGGCAATTTAAACTTTTTAAAAATTGTAAACCTCTCTAAAAATGCATTTGAGGGATCGATTCCTTCGGCAATTGGAACCTTATGGAACTTTACTTCCCTTGACCTTGCGGAAAACCAATTTAGAGGTTCGATTCCAACATCTTTTGGGAATTTAACAAAATTAGAAATTCTTCATCTCTCTTTAAATCGTCTGATAAGAACGGTTCCGGAAACTATGGTCAATTTAACAAGTCTTACCTCCATTCACTTGCAAGAAAATTTTCTTTCCGGTCCTTTTCTGACTGTTATTTGCAACATGACAAGTTTGAAAATTTTGCTTATTTCGAACATATTTTCAGGCTCTTTGCCTCCAGAAATTGGCAATTTAGTAAACGTTTCTATCTTGGCAAATAATGCTAACCAATTTTCAAGTTTGCTCCCAAATGAAATCGGTAATTTGGCCAATTTAGCCCGTTTTGACTTGTCAAATAATAGTTTCAACGGAGCCATTCCGCCGATTTTGGACAAACTTGTAAACCTTGAGTTAGTTAATATTTGGTTCAACAATTTGTCAGGAAACCTTTCAGAGGCACTTTTTGAAAATTGTCTGGATTCTCTTAATCTTTTGGAGCAAGATACAATAATCCCAGTGCCAAATTCCGGCTTCCATCGAAAATTGCAAAAACTTTTCTTTATTGAATCTCGCGAATAATTTTTTAATTTAGAATCTTTCAAAACAAGTGAATTGGACAAATCTTCCTACACTTAGAAAGCTTCGATTGGACAGTAATTCTTTTTGGGGTCCAAATCCAAAATCTCTCGGATTCAAAGGTTCGAGCCTTACGGATATTTTCCTCATCTCCAACAATTTAACAGGTCCAATTCTGGATGAATTTGGTCTCCTTGTTAACTTGAAATATCTTCTTTTGAATGCTAATCCTTTGAATACCACTTTAAATCTAAAATTGAGATATTGTTCTTCTCTTCAGTAACTTGATTTGTTGAATACAAAACTCTGCGGTTCTCTTCCTAACAAGTTTGCCGAATTAACAAGTTTGAAAAGTATTACTCTTCAAGTTTTTACTCTAATTTTTTCATTACTCTAATTACGATTCGCGGTGTACCTGCGCGCAGCAAGAATAGTCTCTGCGATTAGCAATTCCTTTTTTTTATGACGGTCGACGTTCGCAAGCCCGACACTTTTTTAGCCGTCGTTACAATATTTCGCCAGTCAAATTTGTTCGACGGGTTGACCGTCAAATCTCAACTTAAAAGTACGTAACTTGTGCGAAACTGTACTTCAAATGTACAATTTCGGACAACTATCTGCGCGCAGCAAAAATCGTCTCTGCGATTAGCAATTCCCTTAATTAATTATAATACGATTTTTGGTACGGCCATCTGCAGGAATTTGCAACGTCGCCTGTTTCTGTGCAAGATGTACGTATGTGAGCTTTCAATAGTCGTGGGCATAGATGTCCAATTCGTACGGATTTGGATTTTTTTCCGAAAACTACGTAGCATTCGCTTGTTTCGTAAATTTCGTAAATTTTGTACGTCACACTGTACGGATATTTGTACGGACATTAAAAATAAAATACGTTGCTTCATTTGCGCGCTCGTATTTTTTATCTGTCCTCCACTCCGTCATCAGAAGGAAGCGGCCGTTGGCGACGCCATAAATTCCGTCGCTCGCCGCTACGCCGTGCATCGCTATTTGGGTTAATAATATTTTCGTCACTTAAAACTTTGTTTCTACGTGCACGTTTGTCCGACAATTGATCGGACGGTCGCTATTGAAATACAAGTTGCTCACCTCTAAACTGACGGTCTCTAATAAAAAATCGGACAAGTGTGTACGGGAAAAAGTTTTTTTAAGTAAAGAAAAAACATTAACGCTAATAGCGATACACGGCGTAGTTCGTTGAACTTTTCAAAAGTTGTGGTTCATATGCGGGCGCGTATTTTTATCTGAGCGGCAAGCAGCGGAATTTATGGCGTCTCGCGCGCGTGTTTTTATCTGAACGGCCAGCGACAGAATTTATGGCGTCTCCAACGGCGGCTTCCTTGAGCCGTTTTGCTTCATTTGCGCGCATGTATTTTAATGTCCTCCACTCCGTCATCAGAAGGAAGCGCCGTTGGATAAGCCGTAAATTCGGCCGCTCGCCGCTAGTTGGTTGAACGTTTCAATTTTTAGGGTATTGAATATTTAAATATTTAAATTTGAAAAGTAAAACAAAAGTACGAATTTTACCTACGAATTTTAAAATTTTGAAATTGTTTTATGCGCACTGTACGTAGTCATCGTTACAGTGCCAATCGCTATTAGTCTTGTGTACGCTAATTTCGTCCCGCTTTTTTCTAATTCTCAAATAGAATTATCCATACTATTTAAAAAAAACCCTAATTCCTAATTAGAGTAAACAATTTTTTCAAAAAATTTCAAATTCCCAATTAGCGTAAACCACGCTAATTATTCGTATATGCTAAAAAAACTTCTACGCTAATAGCGATTGGCGGTGTAGTTTACTCCGTGCGTTTTATGCGCATAAGACATCTATGGTCGTGGGTACTTTTCTCAGTTGTTGTGTATCTCCGTAACCACCTTGAACGCTTTAGTTCCATTTTTTAAACTAGTGTACTGTACTGTATTCTGTTGTTTTGCGAGTTGTTTTGCGATGAGTCAGGTGTCAAAGTCAAACCGCAAAAAAATGCACATATTACTAGTGGGTACCCCATAAAAACACTTATATGAAAAAAAATAGAAAGGTCAAAATCTCATACCCTAAAAATCCCTAAAAGCACGAAAAACAAAACCTTGAAAATGAACAAAACCTAAAACCTATTGGATGCACTAGTATAGCCTCAAAAGAGCCCAAATTGCCAATAAAAATATCGATATACTCCAAAGACATGTTAAAGACAAAAGGAAGTGATTAAAAGCAAGATAACATGCAAACATACGAAAGAAAAAGAAAAAAAATAACATTTTTGCTCTTCCGTGAATGACATTTCTTGTACACTGTAGACATTTGGCCATGGCTTTTTGATCTCATCTCTTTACCGTTTTTTTTCCATCTAGACACCAAATTTTGCGTTCATATAGTGAAAGATGGTGTGTTTTCATAATCCTATTTTCTCATATTACCTTTGTTATCTTTGGTTCACCCTTTTTGTTCTAATAATTCATATTAGATACGACGTTTTCTTCATTTTGGTTTTAGGCCGCTTCCCTCCCCAATTGTCACAAAATTTTACATACACGTATTAAAAAGAAAGCATTTTTAGTGAATCTTCTTTATTTTACCGAATATATCGTGTTTTATTTGCCTTTTGTCCTCTATTGTGATCCGCAACTTTCAACTAATTCCACATTTCACTTTCCTTAACCAGCCACAAATCCCATTTTGATATTCCTAATTAAAACCAAATATAGCGAGAAGGCAAAGAGTGACATTTCTACTATGACGAGTGGACATCTTATGGTGTGTGGACGCATTGGTGGGCAACTCTTGATCTTCCACACCACATGTTTTATATAATAATCTGTTAGGGCAACAAACAAAAGCATATTAAGAAAAGTAATCCAGAAGCCGAAAAAAGTAAAAAATTACAATAACATTAAAAAAAATTTGAGAAAAAAAAAATTAAAGGTTTGGGCATTTCCCTCCAGTCACAATATTCCCATTCGCCGCGAAAAATAGATCGGTCCGTACAAGTGTCCTTTAACCATTTAATTCAGTTTGGACGTGACAAACTGAATGGCTTAACATATCAAACACAAGTGTACCACGATCCGACATGTCACTAATTAAATGGTAATCTAAGCTCTTTCACAAATTACCGTGTTGCCTAAGTGATATTTGAGGCAGGTGGACAATTCATTAGCTCCATGATTGTTCCTCCCAGACTACATCCCATACTACGTTTCTTAATGCAGCAACATGTGTATTTTTTGTCATGTAGACTTTGTGTGTAGAGAATCTAACTAAGAGCCATTAGATGGTGACTTTCTTAAGGCATTTCCTTATATTTACATGTAGACGGTGGATCTCATTCGCACATATTCCTTGGATTCCCTTTTGTCCTAAGAGTCGCGAGCACCGATCCACGTGCATCGCGGCTTCTCGCATAGTATTGTAATCCCCAAAACAGCGTGCATGCAAGTTTTTATTGCATGCCTTTATATAGAAGACCCTTATGTCTCTGAAGACACCTTTGAAGCCTTAATAAACTCTTCCCCAAAGTCGTACAAGGACACCACCCTCAGTACAAATTGCCATATTTCATATATCGCCCATCCTTGGGGTCTTATCCCGATTCAACACTGAGTACTCCACGACACCCTATGTACGGACCTGAACCTTGGCCTTCTTCTTTCCCCGACTTTTGCCGATTCACTCTTTTCTTGGTCATCAGTGTGATTTCTTTCCTTCTTGGGCAATATCCTAATCCGACTTGACACCCTCTCTCCCTTTTATCCTCTCTCACACCCTATCCTCTCTCACACTCTCCTTGTCATCCTCCCTTATAACCTACCTCTCTCTCTCCCTCTTATGCTCTCTCTCTCCCTCTTTCGTATCTTCTTTCCCTCTCATTATAGTCCTTCCTCCCTCCCTCCCTCTTTATTTCTTATCCTCTTTCTCTCCCTCCCTCTTCTCCCACCTCCCTCAATTTATCTTAACCCCCCCACCCTTTTTTCTTTTTATCATTTCTTCCTCCCTTCCTCCCTCTCTCCTTCCCTCCCTCCCTCCCTCCCTCCCTCCCTCTCCTCCCACTCTTATCTTCCCTTTATCGCTTCCTCCCTCTTATCCTACCCCCCCTCCCTCGTACATCTTATCCTCTTTTCTTCCCACCCTCCTCTTAACTTCCCTCGCTTCCTCCCTTCCTCCCTCTCTCCCTCATTCTATCTCCTTCCCTCTCATCCTCTCCCCACCCTCCCTCCTTCCCTCTCTCTCTCTCCCTCCCACCTTTTTATCCTCCCTCATTCTCACCCTCTTATCCTCCCTCCCTCCCCCCATCTTAAATTTCCCTCTTCCCCTTCTCTTATCCTCTTTCATAATTATCCTCCTTCCCTCCCTCCCTCCCTCCCTCCATCCCTTGGATTATAGACTGCGCGATAGAACATTGTTAAAAATGTAGCATCTTGTAATGTTGGCCGTACAATTACATCCTGTAATGTTGGTCGTACAATTACAAAAAATCCTGATAAAACTTCGCCCTAAAATTGTTCACTACATCGTGAAATGTAATTAGAGTAAATAACGCTAATTCGGTCGCCCTAAATTTCGATTGTATCACCTTAAATAAAGTAAATGATTCTAAAATTTTCAGTATACTATTTAAGGTATGGTTTAATTAGCGTAAAACATTTTAACATAGGTTCGTTTTAAATAGTGTGGAGTACGGACGACATCCGACCGTGCAAAATTGTACTTTTATAAGTAGAAAGGTACAAATAATGATTTAATAGATTTGAGCTCGCACGTGAAATCGCACCAAACAAAAAAATCAATCACATCGAAAAAAAGTCGTTGGCATAACTCTCGTCCGTCGACAGCATCGTCGTTAGCGTGAACATTAACTGACATTCAGCGCGACAAATAGTACTAACTTCATAATGACGTCAAACTATACAGACTGGCAGATTTTGTACGTTTACGTAATTTAGTGTTCATAATTACAACGCGGATAATTACAGCACGACATCGCCCAATATAGAGTACTTTAATAAATTAGAGTAAGGGTATGTCCCTATTTGTTAAAGTGTCTACTTTTCTCTGTCCCTTTGCCCTAAAATTCAGGGAACTTTGACAAAAACTTTAGCCGTACGATAAAATCATGTTTACCGAATTATAGTGAATGTCAATTCACACTTTAGATGTATGGCGTGTTTGTCGTCATGTGAACGCATTTTGGCGTTTTCCCCTTTTCGACCCCCGGGCAAGAGAATCCAGCCCAAAAAAATACTTCATCCAAAATCACCTCGAGGGGGTGATTTTAGTTAAAGTAAAGCCCAAACAGCGAATGAAATACGACCCACGCACCCTCCACACGAGAGCGATATTTTTTGGAATGGGGAGAGTCTTCGCTATTTTTCTCCGTGGCTGTCACGCGCATGTACGGAAAATAATTTACTGGGGTCTCGGACCTCCACTTTCATTCATGGGTCCTTTGGATGATTTTTCGTCGTTTTCGCCTCTCCCCTCTCCCTCTCACACTATCGCTTTTATCTCACACTTTTTAGAACGAGACACGACAATATTGATATAAAATGAAATATCTTTGAAAAATATTTGTTTTGACAATTTTTAGGCTTTTTTTTAATCTTAAGTTGAATGATTAAAGTAGAAAAAACGAAATCGGGAAACTATGGCGTAAAGTGACGTCGACGTTGTCATAAGTGAGCGTGACGTCAAAATGTCACCAAACCGTAAACATCTACAATTTCACAAAAATCTAGATGTCTACCACTGTCACTGTTTTTGTTGGCGTCACTAATCGTCGGAAGTTTCGTAGTCGGCTTCAATCGTCACAAGTTGTACCTACGTCTACAACTGTCACATGTCAAAGTTCCGATTTCATTTTCGCACATTGGGACGCTCTTCAAAGTAGTACGGGGAATCTTCACTACAGTCCAAAATACTTTATCAAAGTATCGATTACATGGGGAAGTACCCTAATAGCGATACACGGTGTACCGCACCGTTTGTGGAAACTCGGCACTAATTTCCCGTACATTTTGTTTGTAGGAGAGTACAGTACTGTACGGATCGACGTCGATATCAGTTCCGTACAAGTCGCTCAAACTCCTGTCGCACGGGATTGACTTGCGTATGTAGCCCGACACGTGGCGCCATTTTACTTTTCAAAAAACAGCCAATCTTGTGTGTGCTCCTCGTCAGCGGACCATCATTTGGTTGCCACGTGGCTGCTTCAGTTCTTTTCCTTAACCCTAATTTCGTCATTTCTTCAATTGTGCTTTTTACATCTTTATCTGTTAATAAATTCTTCCTGTTTCCTCTTCAAACTCTTTCTCTGGCAGCCATGGCTTCCTGCCACGTGTCTCTTTCGTCGTGTGTTGTGTTGCAAAAACGAGCGGAGACCTCTCTGGTAGCCATAACTTCCCGTGTTCCTTCAAGATGGCGCTGTTGTAGTTCTATGGACGACAAGGAGGTATGGCTTTCTTCCTTTCTCTCTGTCCAATCCGTCAGCTACACGTGGTTGCATGTCTTACGGACATTGCTGGTAGAAAAAGACGAAGGAAGAAGGAAAGGAAGGGGAAATAGGCATCATTGAGCCCTTTGAGGCTAGGAGAGAGTTTGAAGTTGGAAAAAGGAAGAGGCGGGTAGTAGTCTAAGGAAAAAAAAAATCAACGGAGAAAAGCCATAGTAAATATTACAGAAAATCTCAGCTTTAATATTGAAGAGTTAGGAATATTGGACTCTCTAAGTTATTTTGGCGATGAAATGTTTTAGTAGTATTTGATTGCATCAGCGGGTGAGCAGAGTGTTATTATCAAACTTGTATTCTAGCCTGTTACCAGAAAAAGGACATTGTTTGCTTATCATATGTAAGTTGTTATTCTATGTTGAGTGATGACGAAATTGAAGTGTTTCCTAAGAAAATGGCCGATCTGTCGTACAAATCTCATCATACAATATGGGGGATGTAGTTTATGTCAACTATGTTTGTCACATTAGCTGTATGACTCACTATTTGGACAGTCTAATAGAGTGGATGGAGAAATACAACTTGTATTGCAATTAGCGTTAATGTTTCTTTTGCCATTTGAATAAACTTTCCTCCATGCACACGTGTCTGATTTTCATTTGGAGGTCACCAATTGGAAGAGGAGCATCTTACCTTTCCATGGGAACGAAGTATGAACAGGGAAAAGGACCGAGCAAAACATTAACACTAGTTGTGATACACGCTGTAGTTTGGTCTTCGCTAAGTCACACATGCACAAGGAGGGCATACGTAGTGGACATGTATCATTGTCCAGGATTTGTGAAGATAGTGGTCTATGCTAATTTATGTATGGACGCCAAAAAATTGATAGTTGTAACTCTCATGGTCAAGACTAATTACGGGGAGAAGTATGTGTGTGATTCTGGAGGGTACACCGTTAATCGCTTTTTGCGTTTAATAAATAATTAGCATGAGGACTGTTTTAATTTTAGTATTGTTTTTCCGGTCTGAATGGCATGGTCGATTGTGAACCGCCGAAAAAATTAGCGTTAAGAAAAAATAATTAGAACTATTGATGTTATTTTGTGTTCAGAGGACAAAAAAAGCGGGGACCAAATTGGCATCATTAACGGTGATAGCGAATTAGCGATTCACAGTGTAGCATGCGTCCATATAGTTATTCGGTCTGTTTATGATATTGTCGATGAAATGTTTGGCGGATTCTCATTTCCAATTTTTATGTATAATTAATCTCATGTTGTATTGTTGTTGTGGAGCTTGTCATAGAAGTTTTGTAGATTTATCTATTATTCTATTGTATCACGAGGTATTGTGAGGGTATTTTGAATGCTACACATGAGAAGAATTCATGAATTTTTTTTAGCATCACGAGGAACTGTCAAAAGCTTTGTATGTGTTGTTACATATAACATGAAAGGACTCTCTTTGTCTACTGATAAATATGTGGGGCAGTTTTTTGTTTTTTAATGTGTTCGCTGTATGGGCTGGTAGTGACATGACTAATTCCACATGCAGCAAACTTGCCAGCCATTTCTAATATACCCCAAATCATTTTTAGATTTAGTGTAAAATTCAATATTACTCTTTAGCAAACACTTATTGAGCTATGTGGACATCGGTGAACATAGGTGCTCTCACCATTTCAGAATAGGCATCCATAGTACCCATGTTTAATTGCCAAATCACAACGTAAAGCTCTATCATTGGCTTCCTTCCACATCTGTAGTAAGCCTCCTTATTGAGATGTTTCTTAAAAGATGAATAAAAATGTTGGCTATTGTTGTTATTATTTACCCAAATAACATCAGTCTAAACTTGGCCTGCCTGACACAAGTTAGGAAAGAAGAAAACGAACCTAAACATATACCGTATAGGAGCAGGAGAGATATTTGAAATTCCTACAACTTTTGAGGTTGTAATTGAAATGAAAATGAATCCTGGATTGAAATTGGGATTGCAATTCGGGTTAATTTTTTTGGGGGCCAGGCAAATCGCCCAGGAGGAAACCCTTCCCCCTCCTCCTCTGTGAGATACCGTAGTGAATTAGAGCGTCTCTATCAGTGGGATTCAACAATTCCTTCGGAAGCCATTGAGAAACCGAGAGCCGTCGCGACTATGTTGGCGAGGTCCATTGGGGAGAAGCCTCCTTGTTCAAAGTGTCGGTGTGTGGGATTGGTTGAGTGTGCGACATGTGACGCCTCTGGTCTTTATGTGGAACCCATTTTAGAGAGTCAAGGAGTCGTCGTAAAAGTTCGTTGTCTCGGTAAGTTTCTTTTGCCCATTTTTCTTTTTGTGGTCCTTAAGTGATTTTTCTTGTGTTGGTTTTATGCTGGTTTTTGCACGGAACCCATTTTAATGAGGGGGGGAGTGGTTGTGAAAGTCTGTAATCTTACGGGCGTTCTTGGATAAAAATCCTTGTCAGTTGTAACTAGTGTTGGGTATCGAGGACCTTTTGCCGATATTCAATATATATCGAATTTCAGGTACCCGATAATCGATATATCGCTTCGATAAATCGAAAACCAAATCATCGCGATATATCGCGGGAATATCGAGACATTAATAATTGTTTTTTTTTTTTTTTTTTTTTTTTCGAATTTTTTTCAACCCCCCCCCCCCCCCCCCCCCACTAAGCGCGCGCCCGGGGGGGGGTTTATCCGTACGATTTTTCGTACGGTTTTCCGTACTATGACTGTACGAACACCAGTTTTTGCGATATATATCGCGATAATTTATGTTGGTCCCGGTACGATATATCGAGGAATCTGCTCGATCGATATTCGATATATCGAATATCAAAATTATCGCGATATGAATTTACCCGATACCCAACACTACACCGCGAATCGTTATTAGCGTTATGAACTCTATATCGACACCCCAAAATTTTGACATTAATACCTTAAATAGAATAAACTACACTATTTAAGGACGTGGACCATAATCTGCCACGTCTCTTGGCACTAAACTAGAATGAATGACGCTAATTTTTTCTTTACACTAATAATTTCTCAACGCTAATAACGATTCGCGGTGTACACCGTGAATCGCTATTAGCGTGTTGGTCGCTAATTGAGGTACCCTGTTTTTTTGGGCAAATTCTCAAATAGAATTAGACATTCTAAATGTTCCTACACGTTATTTGAGGTGTTCCATAAAATAGGATTCATGACTCTAATATAGTGCCATCGTAAATAGTGTAGTGTACGGTCTGTCAGAGAAGTACTTTTCTGTACTTTTTCAAGTAGAAAAGTACAGAAAAGATATTCACGCTGTCAAGGAGTCGCGCTAACATGTAATTGCGTAAATATTTTCCGGCATTCGCGGATGTAAAAAAAACGCGACGGCGTACGATTTGAACAATTTCGTACATTCACATATTTTAGTGTGGAGATATTCTGCACCGAAAATTTTTACAAAGCAGTTTGCAAATTAGAGTATACGAAAAATTAGAATAAAAATTATTTCCAAAAAAAACGACATTCCCAATTAGCGTAAATAACGCTAATTGTTTCATTACGCTATCTATTTCATTACGCTAATAGCGATTCACGGTGTAGTTGTCACTATAGGAAATTGTGCGATTGCACATTTTTGATTTTTCTGTAAAATTCTCTTATGACTCGCCAAGAACTCCAGTTGTATAGTACGTCGTTTTCTCCTACCGTATGGTAACGTACGTCAAATTACCCCTTGCTACAAATGTCTTGTCGCTGTTTCATTGGTCCCCAGCGTATCGAAGTGCTGTGAAACAAGGTCCACCATTCCATTCGTAGCTTTGTTACAGGGTGGTGAGCTGTTATCCAGTTATCCTTTCGAAAAAGCGAGTAAAGTATAACTAACTGTACATTTTGTACATTACGTACGGATACCCACAAAACTGTACGGTTATTCGTGAAACATGAGGAAACTTTACCGTGACCCCTACGATGCACTGGCAATCGCGACTGTAGTAGAGTATAACTAAAAATCGAGTTGGTTGTATTGTCGACCCATGCCATAAACTTGGTTTAATAACACTATTTTAGATGAGTGGTCCATAACAAGTCGCGTGGCAGAACAGCATTGACGTAGCTAATTTTAAGTGTGTAAAACTGTAAACGCTCATACTTCACTTACTCTGATGGCGATAGGGCCCGTGAACTGTACCAGTTAAGAAATGCGAAAATTTCATGCGGTGGAACTTTCATGCGGCCACAAGCAATTGAGGTAGCCGCACGAAATATTTGGGGCCGGTTTTGAGGAATACTAAATTAGTAAATTACCTCACAATTTGTCGATTTTGTGCGAAAACGTACGAAATGTCCTCACTTTAAGAACCTAAGGGACATGTAAATCCAGAGCGACTTCCATTCTCCATATCGTCTCCTGGCGAAGGGTTTTCTTTCTTCTTCTCTATTATCCACCTGTCTCTTTCCTGTCTACCAAACCTCCCTTCTTCTCTTCTCGTGTCCTCTTTCTCCTCTCGTCCACGACTTCTGTCTTCTCGTCCTTTGACACTCACTCTATTTTTGGAGCTTCTCTCACTTCTCGCCACCCTCATCTTCCTCTCTCCGCTTTAACAAGTTTTTTCTTATCTCTTCCTCTCCGCCTGCCTTTTTCCTCTCTCTCTTTTTTTATCCAATGCCTAAAGAAGACAGGAAAAGTCGTTCGAATTCGAATAAACGCCGTTCCAATGTAACTGATTCGGCTTCCTGTTCACATGATGGAAAACCGTATCAAAAATTAACCGGAAACGCTAAAAAAAAGAGGTCTGGGAGTCCAAATTGTCTGAAAAACAAACAATGGGACGATATCAACTGCCCGATTTGCATGGAAAATCCTCATAACGCCGTTTTACTTATTTGCAGTCAACATGAAAAAGGTTGTCGACCGTATATGTGCGATACAAGTCATCGACATTCGAACTGTCTCGATCTATACCGGAAAACGCAAAAAGGAGGAAATTCTTCCTCTAATGGTGGTATTAATATTAATAACAATAATCTTTCTTCGGATTCTCCTCTGGCTCCATTTGGAGAAGCTCCAAACCCTAATTCTGACAGGAGACGAGTATTACTTCTGACGCATGAGGCAGTAACTGGAAATACAGAATTTGGCGCTATTGGTCTCCTTCCTTTTGCTCATATGAGGGGACGATCAGACTTGCAATCCAATTCACAAACTGAAGGACACAGAGAAGGAAGGTTTGCTTGGCGATCAATTATCGAGAATCATCGCCATTTTCATGGTAGCAATTCGGGTGCAGAAAATGGAGTGAACGGACAGTTTCCACAATTTCTTCACCTTCGTCAACTGCATCAAGAATTACAGCAAGTACAAGAACAAATACAAGAACAAGTACAAGGAGAAGTACAAGTACAAGAACTGGAACAAGGACAAGGTGAAGGACAAGCACAGGAACAAGTACAAGGACAAGGTCAAGTACAAGGTCAAGAGTTTCTGCAACAACTGGAAGTACAGGAAGGAGTTGAAGGAAGCAGGAATGAAGAGGAAATTGCAGGAGCACGCCAAGAGAAAGAAGCAATTGACGATGATGAAGGAATTGCAGAAGCGAAGGGGAAAGCGCTAATTGCAGCCCTAATTGCAAAGGGCGAAACAGTGGTAAAAGCAGAAGCAGGTCTTCTTTGCCCTCTCTGCCGCAGTTCTGTGTTCGGATGGAAAGTTGTCAAAGATGTACGGATGTATCTTAATTTCAAGTCGCGAGCCTGTTCTCATGAGTCTTGTTCTTTTACGGGAGAATATGGAATGTTAAGAAATCATGCTCGTGAAGTCCATCCTTCGATTCGTCCTCAAGAAGCAAATCCGGAGAGAGTCGAAGAATGGCAAAGATTACAGAGACAACAAGACACAGATGATGTGTTATCCAGTATTCAAGCAGCCATGCCAGGAGCAAGAATACTTGGTGATTACATGATAGAAGACAATAATGATAATGATAATGAGGATGATGATGACGCTGAAGCCATAGATGGAAGCGACAGTGAGGGAATTCAAGCTGTTACAGATCTCGATTTTCTCCTCCCTATAATGGACATTATGAGCCAGCTCGCAGCTTCAGGGCCAGCCCATCAACGAGGACGAGGAATCAGTTGGGGTCTTAACATTGGACCTTCGAGACGGCGAAACTCATTTGCGACAAGGAGTGCAAGAGCAGTATCGGCTAATAATGGAGGAGGTCCAGCAAACCCTAGTAATCCTCCCTTGAACAGACGCTCTCCTCCAAGCTTTCCCATACTGCCTCCCGTTCCTCTTGGAGGAGCCATGCCCTCTGGAGATCCTTCAGAGGTTCCAATTCGACCACGAAGTCGTTGGGGAGACATACGAGATGCGTCTGACCCTCATAACGGACGACATCATTATGAGTTTATGCCGAGAGGACGTGGAAGGTCAGCTGATCCTCCAGGTGTATTGGAACAGAGGCACCGAATGGTTTCAGAACTCTTTGAACGACACGAAGCATTTCGACGGCGATTGAATCGAGATAACAACAGCCCGCGAGGAAGTCAACAAGGAAGTCACCCTCAATAAGACTGGGCTCCCTTGTCTCTCAACATCGGGAGCTCAAGTCGTGGTCCTCATCATGAGGGACTTTGACCTTTCCTTACTATTGTGTATGATGATGTTGTATGAGTGTTGGCGAGGAAAGTTAACCAATGAAAGGCCCTTTGAGTTGATTTGATTTGATTTGATTTCACTTAACTGATTCTTTGTCTGGCTGTCTCATAGCTTTCACAAGCCATGTCTTGCGATTTTTGGGAAGACACTAGCCTGGAGAATACTGAAGATGTTGTGTATTTTTGAAGTTTGTGAATGAAAAGTGAAGGAAAAGTAAAGGAAAAGAAAATGTAAGGAAAAACTGTAAAGGGAAACCAAGAAGATGGAAGATGGATTTGTGTGGAAAGGGTAAATAGGAGAATCTACTCTGGACTGGTGATTTGTCAATTTGGTAGATATTGATTCTAGTTTAGGTTCTACGAGGCCCGGGCTTCACTAGTTGTAGATTTGTAATGGTTGCTGATAGAGAGAGTAGGTGTGCACCGATTATTTTTTGTTTTCTAAAGATGGTGGCTATATGTTTGCCAATATGTGACATATGTGACAATTCGTAAAGTTGTACAGATGTGTTTTCTCTACCTCTGATCTTTTGTTTTTTCATCGCCTAAATCTGAAACCCTAAAACCTGAAATCCCAAAACCTCTAGGGTTAAAACTCTTAAACTTAAAAGAAGCTTAAAAAAATTTAAAGAACCTTATTGATTGTGAATATTGTTGGAAATTTCTCTAGTTTTATCCGCATATTTCTTTTACTTGTTTTTCTTCATTTGCAATTGTTTTGCCAGTATTTGTCATTTATCGCCTATTTTTTTTTTATGTTTTTAAGCTCTGTTAATCATTGACAGCTTTTTCAACGAAAAGTTTATCTGCAGTCTTTTCTTTATTAAAATTTTAGAGTTTTGAAGGGTTTTTTGGGGGATCTGTTCGGGTTTTGAGAATTTGTAAGGGTCTTAGAGTTTTAAGGGTTTTTAGGATTTTTTTCATGGGGTTTTGTAGGCCTTGCATGTCGGAGGCCGAGAATAAGGATGAGAAACTTTTAAACTATCAAAAGATTTGCAATAGGTGCAGAAAATTTGTTGAAGAACTGTTTCAAGTTTTGCAGTTTGGTGAAAATAATGACCTTTTTTTTTTATCAAGCAGAATGTCATTTTTTTTTCCTAAGTTTATATGAAAAATCTAAATCAGAATGTGTTGTTGTTGCGCTGAGTTTTTTTTTCTTTTCCCCCTAAGTTTATAACGAAATAACTTTTTTTTTCCCCTAAGTTTACAACAAAATAACTAAATCAGAATGTATTGTTGTTATGCCGAGTTTTGTCACTGTGGAGGATATAATTAAGAATGGTTGCAAGTTTTCGAGGTTAAAGTGGACAAGGAACCAAAAATTTGATCCGATTGAGGAGGACGAAGCTCTTTTTCTTTCTACAGTTTTTATTAAACTAAACCAGAATCGATAGCTGTCAAGCTGTTTTTGTCCCGTCTAAGATAATTGGAGATCATCATATATGAAATCAGAAGTGAACAAACTGGAATAGGTTTAAGAAATGTTTTATTTTTGTGCACATGAGAAACGTTGTTATTTTAATCTTTAGTGCTAATATTTATCATCACAGAAGTAATATTGTCTTTCCCATAGTTCAAAAGTAGGCCCGTTTATGGTAGGCCTTTGGTCGGCGCCTTTATCGTAAGTTGTGTTATGGGCTTTTCATGTGATCTTCTTAGATCGCTACTTTAATCAGCGACCGTCCGATCTTCCAAATCTGACGGTGTAAGCAAAAAATTTTGGTCCGAATGTTTTAATTGGTCCGAATAGGTCCGAATACAATATGGGTCTTAAGGTCATATTGTATGTTTTGCATACAATAGGCGTATTGTATGGGCCTACTTTCACCTACTTTTGAACTATGGTCTTTCCAAATACTAAAACCACTAGAGACCTCCTGTGTTCGTTTACTATCAAAGTAAAAAGTGTGTAAATTCATGTATTATTTTGAGTGCAATTGTTAAGTCCACTTCACATATTTACCTGAATGCACAAAAACTTACTTGGGGATCAATAAGGTTGGAAAGGTCGTCCATGTTGGACAAATCTGCCTCTCCTTTTCTCCCTCTCTCTCTCCCTCCTATTCTCTCCTTCTTCCTCTCCCTCTCTCCCCCTTTTCCCTCTCCTTTTTTATTAAAGCAAAATCACAAATTACGTCATAGAAGTATCTGAACCAACGCACACGGATGTTATCGGATGGAGGAGGAGATTCATGACCTAAAAGGGGAGTAAAGGACGGAGAAATATCATGAGGCGACCAAAGAATACACTTCAACGGTGGAACAGAAAGGTCGGGTTTTGCCAACCGAAGTTACAAGTCGGCAAAACTTGATCCACATGATCAATAATATGGGTGTTGTACGCCACCAAAGGGAAGAAGTGAGAAAGGAAAGAGGTGGCGAAATGAGCAAGGGCAAACAAAGGTCCCCCAAGAGTGTCGACCTTACGAGTGCCAATCATAGAGGAAAGAGGAACCAAATAACTACCCGCGAGAAGGAGAGGTTGTTGGGCAATGAATAAAATTCTCGCACAAAGGGAAATTTTTGAACAATCAGGGAAGGCGTAGCCATAAGAGCAGAAAAAATGGCATTCCGACTTTTGTGAGGAAGGCATTGGAAACATCCGCTTGGACGACAACCCTAATTGAATGGAGATTAAACAAAGCTAGAATCCCGTGGACAACAACCTCATAACCACCCTGAGTTGCCACCGTAGACTGATGAGGAGAAAAATAGTCGTGAAACGCATGTTGGAGCTGGATACAAATAGCACGGGCCACTGATCAATATTATACCTCTTCAATGACAATAGGGTGGATCATCCCATTCGACTTCGTGACAGCAACTAGGCAAGACGATATGAGAAGATCACAATTCCGAGGGGGAAAATTTCTAATTGCAATAATGGAACATACTAAAAGAAACATATCAAAACAAAGAACACCCGATTCAAGGGGCAAAACATCTCAAACTAACCCATATAATATGCCAGATGGGCCTCTTTTTGAAATATGGAGGGAAGTGGTAAGGGCTTTAATAAAAGTAACCCGATCTAGGATAACGGTCCGAGGGCCCAAAAGTGTGGATGGAAGGGGATAAAGTGGTAGGTGACTGCGGATGAACTGCTCGAAAGACCTCGATTGTCGTAGGAGACTGAGGAGCAGACAGGAATGGCTTGAGGGCCCGACCTCTCGAGAAAGCTCACCAAAACAATCCAAATGAACAATTTATTGATAAGAGGATGGGACATTCGAAGGCTTAGGCGGACCACGAGGTGTGAAAGAAACAATAACAACACGATCTCATGCGTGGCATGCACGGCCTTCGAATCACCACGGAGGAAAAGTCGACAACGTGTCATAGTCTCTCGAGCCCCACTACCACCCCCACAACCTGGCAAGACAAGGAACCAAAGAGAAAACATTTCCAAGAAGTTGGCAAGGAGTGACGTCTATTAAATCGAAATAAATCACGTGGGGTAAAGGGAGGCTGATGGCGTCCAGTTCATATATACGCGGGATTGTACTATATACGCGGGACTATAGGGATACAGGTGTATAGCCGTGGGCGAAGGGATCCCAATTTATAAGCCAACATGACAACGAGATCGTGTACAAAATCTGAATCCTTATCCATAGGGTTGGACGGGAGTGTAGTGGAAGACAGTGGAGGAAAGGTAGTAGATGAAAGACTACCATGGGACACGAAACGATGACACCTCTATGTATAGTGGGCGACCTGCTCTAGCATTAAAATGGTGTTGACACCCGGAGCAAAAACTGTGTAAAGTTTTGTTAACAACGGTTGGGTGAAGGAGGTGGGAGAGGGAGAAAGGGTACTGATGTGTTGCCTAAAACAAATCAAAAAGAAATCCATGGAAAATGATCGGGTGAAAGGTAGAGAAAACGGGGGAGAGGAACAGAAACAGTGTGTAATGGATGATAAAAAAGATAGTATGAGAGGAAGAGCATGGGTCGGGTGGAAAGACGAAAGAGAGGAGGGAAAAGGGAGATATGAAAAAGTGAACAATGTCGTGTTTCATTGTGGTTTTACTATTCTTCAACCCTTTGTTGTTGTTCGTTAGTTTGTTAATGTGGCATTTACTATCTAATCACGCTTTCAGTTATATTAGACATCGGGTATAAACCACACTGTCAGCTATTGTATTGTTTGGTGGTGTGCCCACATTGGCTAGGGGTCCAAAATCGGATGCATGGGAACCGAAAGTACGACACCGCGGACTGCATAATGAGACATCACCAACGAAGGCGTTACAACTGACGTTTCCTTCACAACTACACCGCCAATCGCTATTAGCGTTGTGTACGCTAATTCCGTCCGGCTTTTTTTATTATTCTCCATTAGCGTAGTTCATTATATTTTTTTCTTTACTCTATTTAGGGTTAATTTTTTAGTACCGCACAAAACGGAAGTACGACATCAGTTAATTAGTGTAGTGTACGGACAGTGTCAGACCGTACAAAATAGTACCTTTTTAAGTGAAAAAGTATAATTAATGAGTTTTAGTAACCGCGGACGCATGAGAATGTGCGCTCTAAAAAGGGGATATAATCGGGTTGTCAAATATCACGTTCACACATATTCGTCCAGCAACCATGTTTCGACTGTGTGAACATACGATTTGTGTACGCTTTGTCATATTTTGTACGAATACCTATATTAGTGTAAGCATGTTTGCGACCGACATTTTTTTTTCAAAGACCCAAATTAGAATTATTAAACAATTAGAATGTATGTTTATTTTCAAAATTTTAAAATTCTTAATTAGCGTAAACCACGGTAATTATTCATATACGCTAAAGAAACTTCTACGCTAATAGCAATTGGCGGTGTACTATAGAGACCAACGGGTGATTAAAGAAGGCTGTAGATGAAGGACGACCTTATGACTAATGACGACCTCCTAACCAGATGAAGGCTTTTAGATTGAGGATCTCTTCAAGACAAACGACAATCCTTAGTTCAAAAGTAGGCGTTTTTATGGTAGGCCTTTGGTCGACGCCTTTATCGTAAGTTGTGTTATGGGCTTTTCATGTGATCTTCTTAGATCGCTACTTTGATTAAAGACCGTCCGATTTTCCGAATCTGACGGTGTAAATAAAATATTTTGGTCTGAATGTTTTAATAGGTCCAAATAGGTCCGAATACAATATAGGTCTGAAGGTCATATTGCATGTTTTTTATACAATAGGCATATTGTATGGGCCTACTTTCACCTACTTTTGAACGATGCGACAATCTTATAATCCAAGAAGGCGGCAAAAATGACGACAACCTTATGATTGATGACGCCCTCTCAACTTGGCCAAGGCTTCCAAGGTGACGAACGCATCACGACCGGCGATGGCTTCGTGACCAACCACGGCCTCACTTGGACCAACTCACCAACGCCTCAAAGACAATTGGTGCACAACCGTGGAGCACCACTTATCACGCTGTAACCATTCCTCCACGTTCGAGCTTCCGCAATATGGTTGGAGCACGCCTTGCGTACGTTTAGCTAGGCCAGCGCGTTTATCTTTAAGGTCAAACGTTGGAATGTAGATAAGAAACCTTGTCCGACCAAAGTTGAGGTAACATGTGCGCCACAGGCACCTCTAACCTAGGCTAGGAAAAATGAATGGAGGGAAAACATGCAGCCGTAAAAGACCAATCAGACAAGACTGTACAGCTACGGGTTCCAGACAAGGAATCGTGTAGTTCTTGAAAGGGAATCGTCTGTGATGAATCCAAGGGTACCGCGTCCGGAAAAAAACCAGGACTCTATCCATCCCATTGGCGCAGAGTGCACCTGTGTTACGATTGGGCCATGCATTGACTTCCTCTCGACGAGAAAACTTTGTCAACATCATATTTTGAGGGTACAAAAAAGAGAGGCAACCAACATGGTTTTTTGAAAGGCAAGGTGATTGCAACCTCTTTCGAAGTGGTTTCTTTTGCAAAGGCACTAATGATAGGATCGAGGGTAATCTTTAAAGCGAAAGAGGGTATTTCAATATTGGGCGCATATGACTTTCCCTCACTACTACTAGAGGCTGCAACAATGAGAAGAACCCCCAATCCTGGGAGTAAAACCTTGTGACTCGCAACAATGAGAAGAACCCCCAATCCTGGGAGTAAAACCTCGTGACTCGCAACAATGAGAAGAACCCCCAATCCTGGGAGTAAAACCTCGTGACTCCCAACAATGAGAAGAACCCCCAATTCTGGGAGTAAAACCTCGTGACTCGCAACAATGAGAAGAACCCTCAATCCTGGGAGTAAAACCTCGTGACTCGCAACAATGAGAAGAACCCCCAATCTTGGGAGTAAAACCTTGTGACTCGCAACAATGAGAAGAACCTCCAATCGTGGGAGTAAAACCTCGTGACTCGCAACAATGAGAAGAACCCCCAACCTTCGGAGCAAAACCTCGTGACTTGCTCCCAGTGAAGAGCCTAAATTTCTTGAACCTATGAGAAAATCCTCCGTTCTAGAAATCTTGGAGGGCCAAACTTACGTGCCCTATTCTAGGTTGAGATCTAAGGGAAAGAAACTTCACAACGGGGTTGTCAAACAAAAACCTGATGATTTGGAGCTTGACTGAGCGAAAGAGTGACCGGAGGTGGGTCTAGGGGAGAAGTTCCAGCTAGAACCAGACAAGAATGTTTTAATTCTTCAGGTGTTTGGGAAATATCCTACCTAGTGGTTGCGATTTTGAAGGATCACCTCCTTGATGGGTATTTAGTGACTATGAGGCAGAACTTTGAGAATGGAGTAACCGGTTTTTTTGAAGAGATTGAAACAATTGAATCACCTCAAAAAACACTGAAAAAAACTTATAGTTACTTCTCCAAAATTGATCTCTTCTCGTTTTAGGGCTCCCAATTCGAAAGAGGTTAACCCTTTGATTATAGAAGAGACGACCGGAAAGGGAAAAACGCCGCTTTGGATTTTAGAGGGCATGAATCTCGCCGAAATTTATTGGGAGGTTTAATTTTTCAAAGGGAATCACATCCTCACCTTATAACGTTGAATGTTGTTTCTCATGACGCTTCGGCCACTAGATGGGGTTGACTTGCCTCAGAGGGACGATTTGGAACTTTCTCCCCCATCTCGCAATCTTGGCATCTTAATCGCATAATTGGACGAGAGTCTCACATACCTTGCTCAAAAGCATTGTATTAACCCTACTCGGTTATCCTTGCCTTTGATCGTGGATAGCCTTACTCGTGAGAACATATTGAAAAGAAAGAGGGGTATCGTGAGTTTTGGGGTTGAGAGTTTACTAGGGAAACTCATACCATTTTCTTTTGGAACTAGGTTTGGAGGGTTAAGTTGGGGCTTGGGGTCGTGGGTTGGAGAACACTAATCAAGAAATATGGATACGCCTCAGAGGGAGGGGATCGAATTGGTCCCTATTAGGATCGAGAGAATGATACCGAAATACTATCCATCTCAATTTATTTCCTCTTGTGTTTGGGGGTGTGGATGACGATGGACAACTTCTACCCGATTGTAATATACTAAAAGTAACCTTATTACGGCCGGGGACTTTAACCTATCGCAGGTCCGTTGCCTTATGCCGGGCCGACCGTTTGGCAATTGACGCGCGAGGAGCATTGAAGCAAATTGGCTCCCACGCCTATGGAGGAACCTGATTATGTTCCCCGTACATCGATGGAGTTTTTAGCAGGATTGAAAGACCCTTCGTTGCCTTCTTCTCCTAAGGATCTATCTACACTCAACCTCGCCACTCTTCTTCTCAAATCTCTTTTAGCCTAGGACACAATCCGCTCATACTACAGTAACTACTAAGAGAGTGGGTAGGTCACGTTCCTTATCGCGGTTTGTCCAAATCTTCTAAACAAAAATTGCAAAATGGAGAACAATCAGAATTTTATAGGAGATTTTAGTTGGATGGCTCTCTCTTATCTCAAAATCGTTTAGAATGCGGTTATGAACAACGCCAAGAACAACTATCGACGTGTGCTTGCTAGTTAGATTCCACCGTGAATCGCTATTAATGTTAATAAAACCATATCACTGCCCCTAAATTACGACATGCGAACCCAAAATAGATTGAACATTACATTAACTTCTTGTGTGCTAATATAGATTCGATTCAATTAGTGTCAATTACACTAATACAAGAGGTATTTGGATAGTGTTTGAAATTTGCCAACTCGTATGTTAGCCACTTTTTATTCACTAGAACAATACATAAAAAGTGTCAGATAACGGCAACGACACATGAAAGTAAGTGGCGCCAACACAAGAAAGAACACTCAGATTTGATTCAAATTGACAATGACAGGGTGGAGCCATGTGAACTTGTTCTCACATGTTCAAACGCTAATTACGCAAACACAGACAATAACGGCTACAATATGGGAATGTGTAGGTAAATTAGTGCTATATGTTAATTACTGTAAATGTCTTGTGGGCTTTGGATCATGGAACCCAAATTAGCGTTAATATCACTATTTTATTCCCTACACTAATGGTTTCTTTACACCGATAGTGATTCACGATTTAGTGATCTCTATAGCGAACTAAGCCAAGCATCTGAAAACAAGAAAGTGAAATCTGTTTTGTAAAATATGGCATTCCTACTCTGTACAGATTAAAGTTCATCGGAAGTGAAATTCCATTTTTAAAGTTTTGAAGTAGCTTTTACATAACAAGCCATGATGCACATGTAATCCAATCTCACTAGTTGTACATTGTATGAATGATTTTCTATTACCATAACGCGTATCCAGCTTTGTTTACAACAAATTTATTAGTGTAAATATCGCGGGTTATTTACCAACATTAATTATACCAGCAAATATGTTCCCTATTAGAGATGTACGATTGGCTCTCAAAAGTCGAAATTTGGAAATTTTTAGGCTGGTTTGTTGTTTACTGTTTTTGTGCTATTTCATCTCAATGTGTGTATTGAAAATTCGACATTCTAAAATAAAAGCCATCACATGCATGAATAAACCTTTAGTCAGGCCATATGTAGCAATTGGCCAAAATGTTGGTACAATATTGGTTTCATAGGGGCAAACATTACTCAAGTCTAAACTTACACTCTCTTCATGTGATATTTGAGATTGTTTTCTATGAACTGGTCGACCAAGTCATGTTCTACACTTTCCGAAGACGACAATTCAACGGTATTGTCAAAATTAACTACGCTCTTTTTCGGCTCATAACATGCAATGCCGTGTTCTACCAAAACTAATTCCTAGTTCTTTTGTCGCGTCCAAACAGTAAACTTTGACACTTGTAATGCATTTGCTAAGTAAGAAAAACGGTTACACACATTTCATGCTACTCCAAATTATCCCCAAAATAGACAAATCGAGACAACACACCTATTCCATTTACATCTATGTTTTATAAACAACAATTTGCGAGTATTTGCCCAGTTTTATGTCCCAACCTGTCCCATCCTTGCCCATTATCTTCTGGAACTTCTAGTTTCTAATGTCATCTACTTGAACTTAGATACAGTCTATTGGCGGCTTCTCCAAATCCCTCTTTTGGATCCAAAACGGGCCGATTCGATTCCCATCTGTCCGCCGATTCAAAATAGCACTCCTCGAAATTGTCGTCCAACTGGATATCTCCCGCTAACTGATTTAGTTCTATTTCCACGTCACGATTCGAATCCGTACGCCTTTCGTCACTAGGCTCCGTATTTTCCGCATCGTTCGTATCCTCCGTACGTAGATCGTCCAATTCCGCACAGCTACCGTCGAGAAAAGGCTCGCGATTGGTTGGAAAGTTTTGCGGGCAGGTTTGGCGATTCGATGATGATGACAAAAAGAATTTTTTTACCGAACCGAAAAAAGAAGAACTAGGAGTAGCGGGCGGCGAAAAAGTACAATCCAAAGGAGATCTCGGGGAAGGTTCCCTCCGGCCGTTATTAGGGTTTTTGGAAAAAGGAGACGAAGAATTTAAGAAGTTGAAAGGATTTAAAATAAGAGACACACTACTGGTACGTTTTAGTGTTGAACAAGACTTAGAAGGAATTGAGTGGCCTGAAAAGAGAAGACTAGGGTTAGGGTCTCGGTTACGGTTAGGAGTAGGGTTAAGGTTACGATCTAAATTGCATGGAACACGAGTATTTGAGCAAACGGAACGGAGAGAGAGCGTTTCTATGCTGTAAAGAAGGCGATGAGATGGTAAAGAAGAGAGAGATCCGCATTGAATATGTAACCAAGGATTTGAGAGAATCTGAATGGCTGTTGGTCTTTTGCTTGGAACACGTGTCATCATGAGAGATATTAGGGTTTTGACTTCTTGAGAGACGAGTGGCCATGGATGTGATTGGAAGTCGATTTCCGCAAAGCGGATTAGTGAAAATAGTTCTGTAGGATCTTCTGACCAGAATGGCAAGTAACCTGGAAAATGAAAGACCAAAGAAACGAAAAACAGAATTAGGAAATAAAATTAGTCGATCCACAAAAAAAAGCAATGTTGATGATTGAGACAACCATTGAGAGAAAGGTTTAAAAAAAAAAAAAAGTGCGAAGATATTGTTGGTGGTATCAGTCTTCTCATTAGTATTTGGTTTCCAGATGAACTCACATATTGACGGAATATTTGGGGTTCATTTGTTTTAAAAAGTAGTTATTTATCATGCAACCAAAATAGAAACGAATATCAAAACGAAGATTGAGAAACAGATCAACGACAAAAAGTTTCAGTAGAGAAAACGCAAAAAGTGCAGACAAAGGAGAACAAACTCCAAAAGAAAGACTATTGTCTGGGAGAAACATATTGACTAAAAGTCAGAATTAAAATTAAAAAAACATACTGAACAAATGCAAAATCTGGAAAAACTGCACCACAAAAAACTGTAGCAAAATTCTATAGCATATGTTATCCTCAATCTGCACATTGTAAGAAGGAAAAAACCAAAACCTTTACATTTATCGAGCTTACGATAACCATTTGAAGATGCATTTGCGAGGAAAAAAAAAAACTGAAAACAGAAAATTACACTGAAACTGGAATTGAGCCTGGCAACAACACCTGAAAATTGAAGCTGCAACTGAAACTAACTGAAATTGACTTTCTTACCTGCAAGAGTGACATAGAGAAGCACTCCAAGACTCCAAATATCGGCCGCGAGATCGTAGGGCTGTCCTTCTATGACTTCTGGAGCCATATAGAAACTCGACCCGGCCATTCCTCTGAGAATATGTCCCTCTTTCAGCAGAACTGCCTGTCCAAAATCTGCCAATTTCACCTCTGCGCCTTGCTGCCCCTTTTTAGCGATCAAAATATTCTCCGGTTTCACATCCAAATGTGCGACGCCGTGCTCGTGACAGAATGAAACCGCGCTCGCGACTTGCCTGGATTGACATAGAAATTACGGATTTGTTAGAACTAGTTCAAAGTTTTAGTTCACAGTGGTTCACAAAAAAGTTGGAATGGGAACAGAGTGCAAAAGAGAAATAAGATTTGTTAATGTCAACCTCGAGGTTAAAGTGAATGTAAAAGAAAATGTGAATAATGTGAAAGTAAATGTGATTGATGTGAATGTGAAAGCGAAAGTAAATAATATGAAAGAATAATGTGAATATGTGAATAATGTTAATGTGAATGAATAAATGTCATGAAAAAATTTACCATAATGTCTATTCAAAAGAAAATGTTTTTAGCAAGTAGTAATGTTCGATAACCTGCCTGAAAATCCATGCGGCCTCGTCCTCCGTAAAACAGCCGTGTTGCGAAATAAGATTAAAAAGGTCTCCAGCGGAACAAAGTTCCATAATAATGTGGACGTTATTTGCATCTTCGTGGACGGCGGAAAGATTCACAATGTGAGGGTGAGGAGGAAGACCTCCCATTAAAAGAATTTCGGCGCAAAGGGAATCTTGTTTTTCGGGCGACTGCAAAAAGGAAAAGGCAACAAAGAAAACGAAAGGAACAAAATAAGTTATAAAATAAGTTATCTCTTCCGAAAAACAAAGAAAAAAAAAACAAAAAACCAGAAAAAAATTACTGCTAAACATTTGAATACCACGACTTTAACTAAATTTTTTGTAAATCCTACCTTCGCTTTCAAAAAACCAATAAAATAACCACAAAAGAATGACCAAGAATCCAAAAAGTAAGATCACGGTCAAATACTAAAACTCTTCGATATTTAACCATAGTTTTTTCCAAAAAAAATATGGTATAGTGTTTTCTAAACAATATATAGTATGGTGTTTTCTGAACAATATATAGTGTGGTTCATTTACTCCTTCCCAAAAAACCAATGACCCCGAACTTTAAACCTCCCCACGTTTAGAAAAATCCAAATTTACTGTTCCCAATCCAATTCCACTATCCTGAAAATATTCCTGACAGTACAGAATTGTCCGTACAATCTCCCTCCCTGTGCTTATCCTCTAGCCAATCTCTAATCCCTCTTGACACCCTCCCTCCCCCCCCCCCCTCTTCCACCCTCCATTATCCACCATCCATTCCTTCCTTCCATCATTTATCCCTCCCTTCCACCTCCATTCCTCTCTCCTTCCTCCATTGTGCCAGCTTATCAACTTCATCCATTTCCATTCACATCCACGTGTCCATCTCCAACCAGTTTTCCTTTCCATTCCTCCCTCCTCCCCTCCCCCCTCGCCCCGTTTTGTTTCGTTTTCCTCCATGTCCGTCATGACAACTGCGTGTCCACTCACGTGCCACGTGTCGCCACAGTCTTGCAGGCGAACTGCGTCCCTGTCGACCTTTCCGTACATGCCCGTACGACCCCGGATCCTCCCTCCCCCAGCTTCGCCGCCTCCAGCCAATAGCGCGACGCCACGTCCTCCCTCCTCCACGGGAAACGCGCATTCGGTGCCACGTCATCACGCCACGTGTCACTCTCGGATTCTTCTTCCGCCTCCCAGGCGTCGTCCTCTGACTGGCTGTCCTCGGCGACGATCTGCTGCTCCATGGCTGCCACGTGGCAGTCCGAAAACTAGGCCGGGAGGGCGTGAAGAGGGAGATATATGAAAAAAAAGGGGAGTTGTACGGTCGAAGGGTACAAGCGGAAGGGTTATAGGGGGCGGGAGTGGGCGGGAAGAAAGTACAATATTTTGGACCGTACAGTTTGGGCAAATGGTACGGTTAGGGTAGCGGCAGTGCCCGCCACGTGGAGAGTCGACGTTATTTCTTAAGTCAATAGCGACTGGATTCGAAAAGGCGTCACACGTGGCGAGTACGGACGCTATTTGCGGAAGAGAATCGTTAGAGAATTTTCGCTGGATGCTACATTTAAGTCTCTGATTTTGTTGTGTAGGATAACGACAGCGTGCGTCGTGCCAAAACTGGAACGCTATGCGTACGGCGGTTTGGATGTATTTACTTTTTAATGACCGAGGAACTGCCCACTGCAAATTGACCACTTAGGATCAAGTGTTCCAAAAGTGCGGACGTTTTTTATAGGAAAAGTACGATATTGTGCAGAATTTTTTCGATAAAGTTCAAATTTCGTAGGTTTCATTAAATGCGGCTATCCAGACTTTCGGATGAATTTCGAATACCGTACAGAATTATAGCGCGCTGGAGGAATTTCGATCGTCGATTTTCAGCTATTGGTTCCAAACGGCCAAAGATTGCTCTCGAATGGTAAGCGATTGCAAAGCGTAAACGACAAAATGTACTTTCATCAATACTGGTCGAAACCTCAGAATAGGATTTAGTGTGGGCTGCACTTACATGGAAAGTCTGTGGTCCACGTAGTCGTGAAACGATCAACCAAGAATAAAGTAAAGTGGCGCAATGGATTCCAGCGCCGTACATGTTTTCATTTCGGTTTTTTTAATCTAAAATTCTTTCTGCAGTGAATGTACAGTGAAAGTCACACAATTGTCGGTGGTAACTTCATTGAAAAGGCTTATAATAAAATGACACGTGTATCAAAACCTCGTCGTTTCTGGAGTACAGTCGTTTTTTTCAAGCTCGCTCACGCTAGGAAGATATTAGTCTTCCACGTGTCCGGTTTATTGTAAATGACGAAGACAAAGTTACAGCCGCCATGTGGCAGGCTGCTGGGTACCACGAGCTTTGGAAAAGTCAAACCTGAGCGAATCGTCGGGCTTAGATTTTACCACCGACTTACGTACGGACTTCAGCGAATTCCTTCCCAAAATTGGTCAGGAATATGAGCGTGCAAGATCAGGATTAGATGCCACTTGTGCATATCCTCCGTACATGTAACACAAAAAACGGTGGAAAG
Organism: Zygnema cylindricum; assembly: GCA_037447655.1. Taxonomy (NCBI): domain Eukaryota; kingdom Viridiplantae; phylum Streptophyta; class Zygnematophyceae; order Zygnematales; family Zygnemataceae; genus Zygnema; species Zygnema cylindricum. Next base: position 120,753 of record JBBHKE010001611.1, read on the forward strand.
GCTCCTGAATTTTGTCGTTTTGTGGAACCAGATTTCCTCCCGGGCATAACAGTTGCATATTTGAGGTGTTGCGCTGGGCGCAGACAAAAATTACAAATAACGGACCGTACGTATAATAAAACCTAAAGATATTTACCCGATTGTCGATAGTGGCCGTTCCTGTTTTCCATAGTTGTGCAAACCGTTTAGTACAAACGATTCAATCGCAGCGAATTATACGTAAGTATCGCATTGAACGATTTGAAAAAATCGTTAAAATCGTTGGTGATTTTGTATCCGTACTACTCCCAACATGTAAAAAAAATTCCGTACGATCGAACAGAATTCAAACAAATGGCGCAACACTGCTGCAACGTCTCTTTTCGTAAAAGTCCGTATATTTTCGGTAAAATTTCGTACATTTTCGTATAGCTTCGTACATTTCCGTAAAGATTCTGTCCAGTTTACCGGACAGAAAGTACTAAGAAGTGCAGCGTATCTTTTCGTCAAAGTCCGTACATTCCCATAAATTTCTCGTTCAGTTTACCGGACAGAAAGTACACCGCGTTTTTTTGCGATTTTTTCAAAAGTCACGAATTATACGTAGAAATCGGGAAAAATGAAAAAGTCGTACGATTTGAACAACAGCGCTGTATTCCTAGATATTCCAGCTGCAACAATTTCCTGAAGGTGCGCCTGATAGGACTCTCCTTAATGTTGCGTATCGGACCGGCATTGCCAGTTTTACATGTAAACTGCCCATCGTTATTAAAGTTAAAAGGATTTTAATAGCGTTAACGCAAAATTAGAATGTGTAATTGTGTATGATGTTGTGTATCGCGAACCACTTTCCGATATTAAATATGTACTTTTTATCGACCAATCAATAATTGATATATTGTCTCGTACGATATATCGCAATGAGTCATCGGGTCAACTGGAATTCAAACCCGGGGCCAGAGGTCGCAAAAGTAAAAAAAAATCATACCCGAAACCGACCGTTTTTTTTTTTTCAAAATCTGAGTAACCGACGCCCGACCGAGTTTTGTCACGCTCCAAAATTGTTAACCGTTAACCGACCGTCGTTTACGAAAAAAAAAATTAACCGAATCTTGATTTTTCGCGACTAACCGTGCCCGCCCGTAACCGAAAAAGTACAAAATTAATCAATGTACGACGGAATAAGCCAATAATTACGATTTGTCGCGTTCCTTAAGATTTGCGAAATGAATAGTGTTACTACCGTGTCAGATTTGCGACGCTTTGTCGCGTTCCCTAAGATTTGCGAAATGAATAGTGTACTACTGTGTCAGATTTGCGACGCTTTGTCGCGTTGCTTAAGATTTGCGAAATGAATATTGTACTACCGTGTCAGATTTGAGACGCTTTGTCGCTTTCCCTAAGATTTTCGAAATGAATAGTGTACTACCGTGTCAGATTTGCGACGCTTTGTCGCGTTCCCTTTGATTTGCGAAATAAATAGCTTACTACAGTACCGTGTCAGATTTGCGACGCTAATCATGATGCCACGTACTTCCACTATACCAAAAGTACAAAGAACAATAATGTTGGAAAAAAAAAGTACAAAATTTTCTTTTTTTTTGGTTTTTTGTTTGACCGACCGTAACTGACCGTTTTTTTTTTCCTGGTGAGTCAACCGACCGTAACCGCCCGACCCCAAAAATTTTGCAACCGAATCCGTTCCGGATCCGGCGCGGGCGGTCGGTTAACTGTCGGTCACGGTTTCGGTTGACCGTTTGCGACCTCTGCCCGGGGCTTCCTCCGTACATTTTCGTACTTTATGCCCGTACTGAAGATGTACGGGGATCCACCTATATCGCGATAATCTTTTGGTCACGGAGTAGCCGAAATTAGGGTTAAGAACAGTATCCAAGGGAATGGACAACAATCTGCCACGCCTTCTCGCGTTGAATTAATATTATAGATTACAATATTGCATTTAAGCTAATAAACAAATTAATATTGAATAGCAACGTAGTGTTATTGATGTCTATCGATGTACCAGTTTCTCTACCAGCACTAGCGTAGCAAACACTCATTTGTTTTAGGGTGGGGTGAGTTCTCTGCTAAAAGTTTTTAATTTTGTCATTTTCTTACGAAATTTCCACCCAAACTTACTCCCATTCGTTTCTAGTCATTTTTTTAGACGTGTTTCTAGTCATTTTTTTGGAGGCATTGTTTCGGCATTGTATTTTGTTTTGCGGTTGCAATGTATTAGCTATTTATTGGAAGTAGTGGAATGAATGGAGCGAGTGAGGGACATATGTCCCCTTTGTAACCTTGAGAAGCTTGGAGTGTGTACTTACGACAAATACTTACGACAGTGTAGTCTTTCGTGCGTAAAGTACAGGGCAGTGACGCCATACAGTAAGTTCCTGTCGTAGAAAATGTCGTTCTTCGTAGTCCCATCGTAACAATAGCATTTTATGTACACAGAAAAATCAAAACCAACGTTTGACAGTTTCTTTGTTCTTTACAGTTGTCTTTCACCAACACTTTTAAAGTTTTCAAGCAACCCCGATTATCTTAAACCTAAGTCGAAATTGGCACTTCTTCTTGTCTCTTATGATAAATGAGTAACAACTTTTTTTCTCATTATTATGAAAATGAAGATTTTCATACAACAGAAGGCAAAGTACCATAGACAGACTGAAGAGTGCAATTAACACTGTTTGAAGAGTCGGGTTTACATTTTTTACAGCACCTCATAGCCGTTCATAAATTACATAACTCTGGGAGAGGAAATTAATTCCAAATTAAACACCCCACTATGACGTAAAGTACTTTGTGTCAATGACACTATACTAGTGCCTCCAAAAATACTCCCCAAACCTATAGTAGTGTCAGTTTTTCCTTGTTATTAATTCTTTGGACATTTTAAAACCGGCCAAGTTATCCGCACTGATTAGAATCAACAGCCCTAATATTAAGCCCACACTAATAATACTTTGATGCTAATAACGACACCCGGTGTACTTCAACAAACAGAAGGCCAGGCGACTTACCGTAATACAGCATTACAAGCCACCCAGAATGTCAAAGCACACTCCCAAAGGACAACAAAGTACAACAGTACAGAATCATCCTGACAATAAACCGTACCTCGCTACACTACAGCCCACTCGTAAGGTACAGCATTAACTACATTCTACTCACCTCGTACCGAACTCCTGTAGTATAATGTCATTAGTAATTATGCAATTATTGTGATAACTACGCTACTAGTACTACAGTATGAAGCAGAAATAAACGTTGCAAAACACTAGAAGAGAACAAATACGAGAAGCTTTGTACAAGTACAATAACATGCAGAAAAAAATAGGAACATTTCGGCACATTTCTGGGACAGCAGCGATTCCCTAACCACTGACAATCCGGTGATATAAAACAAAAACATTTGAAAAAAAAATACTCGTCACAACCACAACTGAAAAGACATTCCCACAGCTTTACAGATGACAGGACAAGGAACAAAAAATATATATTGATCAACAGCACTATTTTGAACCTTCCTCCAAATATGTTTAAATCATACAAACAATAGAATATCAAATATTTGTCAATCAGATGATCGCGAAGCGGCGAAGCTTAAAGCAAAAGCAAGAAAAACCCTAAAAAACAAAAGCGATTTCTTCAACTTCCATTCCTTCCCTACTACGCTTCCCGCCTTCCGACTCCAAACTTCTTCCTTTGTTTCGTTTCTACAAGAATGTCAATTTTTTCAAGTTTTTCCTCTTTTCTTGTCTCTACGAGGGTGTTTCGACAGTTTCGACTGAGGATTGGGTTTTCCCTACAGACCTTTTTTCTCCCTTCTCTACCTGTTTCCTTCTCTGGAGTCCTCCTCCCACCGGTCTGGCGGAAACCGGAGTCCCTCGTTTGGTCATCGCCGGTTCCTCTCTTAAAGAATTTAAGGAAGACCAAGAACCCAGATTACCGAGGTTCCCATTTTCACTGTCCATTAGTCTATTTGAACCAGCTACTATTCCGTTCCCCTCCGATTCAGAAATTGACATTCCTCCCAAATCTGTCATTGAATCTGGACTGAGCTTTTCCGCGAGGAATGTTTGAGAATCACTCGCTTCCCTTACCTCTCCCGACTCCTCCTGTATCACTTGGGAGCTTTCGAAACTGTACACGATACCCTCTCCTTCTCCGTTCTTTGATTTCGTCGTCCTCCCGTTTTTCTCGACTTCACCGGTAGAAGACGACTCGCTCAACAAAACTCCTACAACTTCCTTTTTCCTTCGAACTTTCTTTCGACCACTTACGGCCGTTCCCTGGGATTTCCCACCAGCTTTCCCGCTTTCCATTTTCTCATTCTCAACCTTTCCATTTTCCACCTCGACGTTAACCGTTTTTGTTTTCTTTCGCCGTACTTTTCGAGGTCCGGGGGTCGAAGTAGTCTTTATAGGACCTGAGGGTCTTTGACTTTCTGATGGGAGGACCACCTGTGGACCGTTAAAACTGTTTAACAACCTTCCCCAAGTCGACTGTATCTCACTAACAGCCTCCAGGGCGGAAGAGGTCTGACCAACCGTTTTTTCACTCACATTTCCCTCCGATACAACAATTTCTGTCTCCTCCTCCTCCACATTCGTGGTAACAACAACCTTATCTTCTCCAAACACGACGGTTGTCGTCTCCTTTTGTTCGCTGAAGCCCACCACACTAATTTCCTGCAAATTCCCTTCTTGTCCGGTTGTAGCCTCTCTACCTTCTGTCTCCCAACCGTCCGTTCCTTCTTCCTCTCCTTGAGGAGACTTGATCGTTTTTTCTTCACCCGCAACAGCTTTTCTAAGTGCTTGTGCTCCCTGTCTCGCACTCATCTCTCTCAGTTCTTTCTCGGCCCAACCGGATCCCGCCCTCCTCCTCGCCACACGAAGTCCTTCCGGTTTTTCCACACCGTAGGGTAAAACTTCTGAAGGAAGCACCTTCCCACGAGTGAACAAACTCACAACATCTCCTTCTCCCTCTTGAGGAACCGTCTCCCCTTCTTCCCATCGCCCTTCACTCATCAACGTTTCTGCGACGGAACCTGATGAGGGACTTGTCGACAAATCCCTTTCTCTGTCCGATTGTTGTCCCATCAAGTTATTCGATTCTTCTATCGATAAATATTCTGTATTCTCAGCAGTGGTAACCGCAACAGACTGTTCCGATGATGTTTGAGCCTCTCTCGCCTTCTCCTCGGCAGATTGCTCTTCCTCCATCAATCTCGCTAACTCACAAAAGTCCTCCTTCACATCCCCCGGTGCAGGTCTAGGCATTCCGTTCTCATGGCAATAGTCTTTCGCCTCCAATTCCAAGGGATGTAAACCGGCATTCAAAGCACTATTACTATCTTTCCCTTTCCCATCGTCACCCTTATTTCCCGAATCGCCCCCGCGATTAAAAATCCCTAACGGCCAGGAAAGAACCGAAATAATTCCGTTTCCTTCTTTAACAGGTCCCCATTTTGCTGTGGCCGCGGCTTCACTAGCTTCAAGATCAAAAACCATTCCCTTCAGCGCCCCCTCCTCATCTGGAAGTTTTCCTCCCCATACAGTGTCGTCCATGTTTTCCCAAAGCTCGTCATCTTTTGGAGGGGCTTCCCCTTTCCAAGTGTCTGCTGACTGTTTCTGAACCGGCTTCCCCCAAAGAGCCTTCAAAGCCCGATTTTCATCGTATTTTTTCTTCCGGGCAGCTATCCAAGCCTCCATTTTCTCCCTTTCCTCGTGCGAACTACTCGCTTTTTCCCAATCCCAAATATCACGCCATTCTTGACGTCTTTCTCCCTTATTACTATCTTTTTGTCGGTCGTGACCCTGAGAAATGAAACAAACCAACAAAGAAGAAAAGATTGACAGTCGGAAGTATAGGAGGTATGGCCATTATTATCGGCCAAAAAAAAAAGAACTTCGAAGATAGGAGAAAGAAGAATCATGGCAAAGAAATGAACCAGAAAAAAAACAGGAGAAAAGAAAACAAGAAGAACACAACAAGAGAAGCGAAGGGGTGAAAAATGTATCTGACTTCTCTCTAGAAGGAGAAGAATCGCTAAAATGATTATAGAATGACTAAGGCTGTGAACAAGAGGGTTGCCTAAAAGTTTCCTTTAGGACAAAATTGGCTCTAAACAGTTGATGTAAGTCCGAATAAATGACAGAAAAGAAGTACAAATAGTAGTAGAGGTATCCATATCAAATGTACCAATACAGATGGCGCGAAATGAAACCGACACGAAAAACAATTTCGTACTTTACTAGACATACAGAAAAACTGAAATACCAACGACACAAAAGAACTAAAGACAACGACTGAGGCTGTTGTACACTCAAGAGGAACTCTATCCTCTAGAGATACAAAATTTTCAGGGTTTTTAGTTATGATGATTGGAGTCAAATATTCTTCAAAACGGAAAAAAGGAGCACTTTCAACCCACACATTTAACTGAAAAAAAAGTAAAAACAGACAGGAACACTCAATCGATCAGCAACCTAATTTCAGACCTCATCCCTTTTCCCGAATGTTATAGCATACAAACATGTTTTCCACAATGGGTCACTAATAAGGAAGAAAAAATTACACGCAGGAATGCCTTTTGTGGTCGCCTCGACCTCTTCTCAAACTCACGTCCCACGGCTCTACTTCCATATTTATCGGTTCCCATATCGTGAAATTTCAACACTGGCAATCCCTGTAAAACGCCGACACACTCGTAATCAGCACTCTAAATTGACACACTATTAATTGCTAAAAACAGTGTTGTACGGTCCTCACTTTTTTACACACACATAACGACTATGATCTTTAAATCCGTCTTTACCCAGAAAAAACGTTTAAAAACCAAGTGTATTGTCTCAATTAATTTCATTACTTTTCATTTTTTCTCCAAAGCTATACACAGTTCACGTACCTCATGGACCGAACCCATAAATTCTTTCCAAACAGGAGCCGCATGTGATGCTCCTGTGCCTGTTCAGTTCAAATCCACACATCATAAAAGCCTGTCAAGATGTACCTTTTCTATATGTTTCTTTCGAGAAAAAAAGGTGGAAAATGAATGTAGAAAATGACTTTACTTGCATGTTTAGTTTTCTCCCTTTTTCCAGCAATTTGCCTCAGGCTCCGAGGATTAGAATTCTTACCAGGATGCATTCCACCCACTGGCTCATTGTCATCGTAACCAAACCAAACCTGTTCCCAAAACCACAAAATTCAGCAATACCCATAAACGCTTTACTCAAGCAAGGAAAAACAAGAAAACAGGAATTGAATTCTTACAACCGTAAAGCAAACAAATAAAGTCTCATGGATGACATCGCTTGTAGGGAGATTACATCACATAATTTTCACTCGTGATTACAAATAAAAGGTACAGTCGTGTCTGTATGGAGAGAACAAATACCTTACCCAAAGTAGCATTTTAAGTTTACATACCAATTTACCGGCAACGGTATAAGTCAATACAAGTTTTTTGCTTGTTAAAATCTCACTCACCACTGCACTCATCTGTGGAGTGAAACCTGCGAACCAGACATCCCTGTGTCCATCGGAAGTTCCCGTTTTCCCGGCACATGGACGTCCAAGTCGAGCCGCTCGCCCAGTTCCTCTCTCGACCACAAGCTGTAAACCGAAAAACCAGCAATTAAACCCACAGCAATTAACATTAACAAGCTTACAAAAACAATCGGCATAAACACTACACAGTAGAATTCTCATGTTAACAATCTGCATGAACAATCAAATCCAAATGGGAATTGACATTGACAATCGACTTGAACAATCTACATTAACAATCTGTAACAAGACAGCGTAACTGTGAACGTGGCAGTTAAAAACTTGATGTTTACAATTATTGTAAGCTAACATGAAATTGTCATCATTGATCAACAAATTTACTTATTAAAGATGCCAGCTCAAAAAAAGTATTCCTAACAAAGCATATAGGCTGCTCAAATTTAACCTGTAATAATTTACGAAGCTCTGACACGGCGTATTCGTCCACTAACGTTCCCCTCCTTTCAACTTGTGGCTGCAAAAGACAAAAACCTCTACTGGTTTCTTGAGAATTCAAGTTTTTACCACCGCTTCAAAAAAAGATCATGGGCAAAAAAGTGAAGCAAGAAAAAC
>JBBHKE010001611.1:129467-176037 GCA_037447655.1 Zygnema cylindricum
AAAGAAACCTCAAATTCAATCTATAACTTTTGTGATGATTCGAGGAGGGTGGTAAACTCCTCCAGAAGCAATTGTGGAATATACTGTGGCCAATTGGAGTGGTGTCATCTGCAGGTAGCAAAAAAGTCAATGCCCTCAAGACAAGCCTCTCCTTAATAAGAAAAAAGTGCCTTCCCTTCTCTCTCTCCCCCCTCCCGCTCTCTGTGCGTGGAAGTCAAAAACAGACCCTCTATCTCTCTCCCTCTCTCTCTCTGCAAGCCTAAAACTGGCTGTCCTTGGCAGGAACAGACTTTTTCTCTTGAAACATAAAAAACACCAACCCTTCCTCCCTCCAAACAAGTCCAAACAACTCGATATCTAACTTAAACTCCAAAGAAAACAAGAATCTCACCTCACAACCACCAAGAGAAAGAGCCAACTCATGCGGTAACGCTGTCTTGATACCGAGGGCCCGAGCCATTCGACAAACCTGAAAAATCCCAGTATAATAACTGAAAACCCCGAGCATAATGACTGAAAAACCCCAGTATAGAAACTGAAAAACTGCAGGATAACAATTGAAAATCCCAGTATAATAACTGGCTTTAATCAATAAGACTCAAAGTCTGACACCAATTTTGAAGACCACCTCAATCCTTGGGAACCTATGCGGATATAAATGCAACATTCTGGTTCTGTTATTATGTATGCAACTATTACCGCGTATCACTATTAACGTTAATGTTTTTACAAGCCTTTGAACTCAAATTTCTCCGAGCAAACCTGTCAGATTACTAATCTGACGGTTGCGGTGGAAAGATCAGATACTTGACTTCCGATTGGAGGTCTCCAGATGAAAATTTGACATGTGTGCACAGAGAAAAGTCGATTTAAAGGTGGCAAAAGATGTTAATGCTAATAGAGATACGCGGTGTACATTTGTAACGTGACTAAAATGATGTTGTGGCAATAACCCAACATAAGATTGAGGTTTTTGCTCCACTATGTTCTCACCACACAAATGCAGAGAGTAAGGGATCAGCTCACGTTATCCACCCCAATTTCCGCACAGAGCCTCACTGTGGGCACGTTGAGAGAGCGAACCAGCGACTCCTCCAATGTCACCTGCAGATAGCAACAAAATACAATACAAACAAAAAGTAAGGAACAGGTGCAGGGAATCTTAATGGACTACATTAATCTGCCAATGAAATGGCGAGAACATACAGGTACAAATGAATGTAAGCAGCAGTGTCGGGAATCTAAATGGCATGGTCCATAGTGTAAGTGGACGCGCGTCTGCATGAATGCTTTATTGTAGCTCACAGTAGTTTATCTATAAGCCTGGACAAATTTGGTAATCCATATTAATAACAGTCGACAACATAGCATTCCACCACTAGACATGGTTAACGCATTAAAGACATGAATCATAGACGAAAGGAATAAAACGAGTGAAGAATCATAGTGGAGAAGAAAATTAAACACCGAACACCAGATAAATTTGTTCTGAGGAAGGAGAGACAGGGAAGTTAATCGGAGGTTATTGGATTGTCACTTTTCAAGTTTACAGTTCCGTGAGATAAAAAATCTGTGTAGTATGACTACTTTACAGTAACTATGCAGACTGTAAGCAAAAACAAACAAAACAAACAAATTGAGGAAATTGTCTGCGTGCTTGTACCCAGATATTCAATGGGCATATGGTATCAATGGTCTTACTATGAGAGGCAAATCCAGTAGCATGTAAATAGGTTTGGGCCACCAGACTAGTTACAGTATGCAATATAGGCCAAATCTAGCAGCAAGTTCCTAGATTTGCTATGATGGAGACTTATCCTGACCATCCTGTCGTTTGGTTGCTTGAAGGGAGACCAGATCTGACTGGAATGAAAAAGAAGTATATTGAGGAATTAAGAGATTACTAACCTGGCCTCGAAACTTTCGGTCGTAATTTTCAGGCACAAACTCGTCAACTTGATAGGGCTCATCAAGTAAAACATAATCCTTGTCTCTGCAATGGTTCAAATCAACAAATGTTAGAACATATCAGCAAGTAAACTACACTGACCATCGCTATTAGGAGTTAGTGAACTATTAGGGCTAACATTCTATTAGAATTAACCACACTGAATTATATGACGTGTCAAAAAACATTCACTCGAATTAGAGTGATTAACTCTAATAGCGATGGTCAATGTAGCTCAACTTTAATCCAAGATGCAGCTCATATTTGGCTGCCGGCAAAATTAATTTCATCCTGTTGACAATAACTATTTCTTAACAAACATTTTATTAGAGCACATAATGAAAAGCTCTGAATCTTATAAGATGCACCGTGAATCACTATTAGCATTAATGTTGTTTTCGCCAGTGCAACCGACTTTTCTCCATGCACACAGGTCCAATTTTTCATTTAGAGAACGCCCAACAAAACATAAAATTCTTGCCTTTCCATCACAACCATAACCGTCGGATCGATAATCCGACCAGTGTGCATGCAATCATAAAAAACATTAACGCTAATAGCGATACTTAATGTAGTTTCCCATTTCCAACCTATAAACTTAACAGAAATCATTCACCCATACTTTTGAAACAGAAATTAAGTAAAATTAAGTACAAAAATGAGTTGATACCCACATGCCAGCTGCCAATGCTGCCAGATAAACCACTGGCTTGAAAGTTGATCCAGGAGGGCGAAGAGCCTGTAGGTTTTTAGGCAGAAAAAAACAAAGGGCTTTTTTAGGGTTAAGAACAATTAGGCAGACAAAACAAACAGAAATAGGGTTAAGAACAATAGACCTGAACAAGACGAAGAGATAGACAAAAACATTTCACGTCCAGAGTTGGACATCAGCATCGAGAAAAAGAAAGACATAAAACCGAAAAAAAAACTTCAGCGAAGCTGAAAACCTCATGAATCAAAAATATGGAAGGTTGAATGTTTTAAATAGCTATGGCAAAACAAGTTTCACAAGTGCACCGAAGAATTCAAGAATCCACATGAAAAAAACCATTAACAAGGTAAAAAATCTCCAAACGACTCACCACAGCACAGTTATCACCGTTTGACATCAAATAAAAATTTAGTTGCCCTCACACCATAATTAGTAGACAAACGAACAATATAGCATAAACCACACCATCACGTACATACAATTAAACAGTTGGACCAGAGGTTACGACTCAAAGAGAGATAGAATACAGACCGCAAATTCCTCTCGTTCAAGAAAGCATACAATATGGATACAAAAGGGGTTTACCTGGGTGGCACGATTAAAGTTGCTTTCATAATAATCCCGGCCTCCCACCAAGGACCGTACATCTCCTGTAAGTGGGTCCATGGCTACAATCGCTCCTTCCAGTCTGTTATCCGCCCAGAAAAAACTGATTTCTCAGAAACAAAACAAGACAAGACATTGGCACTTTTTTCCATTTTGGTGTAACTTCTATATACAGGTCCAAAGAAAACAGATTCTGTTCTGCAGAAAGTTTCCATCAAAAAGTTTATGATTTTATTACAGAATAGAAAATGATTGGAACTACGAGCTATCTGGATATAACATCCCCTCTCAAGGATATGAGCCTACGAAGTAAATTCATAATTGGAGGAGGAGGAAGAGAGAGAGAGAGAGAGAGAGAGAGAGAGAGAGAGAGAGAGAGAGAGAGAGAGAGCTATTAGCGTTAAAAAATACGTAGTCTGAGGCTTAGTATTATTGATTCTCGTTTAAGTACAAACGAAGTGGACAATTTTCAACCGCTCACCAAATGAACGTTAAGAAAAAAAAAATAGTATTAGAAACGCTATTTTATGTTTACAGACAAGAAAAAACCGCCACCAAATTAGTAATATTAACGCCATTAGCGAATCACAGTGTACCGAAAATAAGAATTGACTTACCTTGCATGTTTCGACTGCTGTAGCTCCTTCTGATACGATTTCTCGGCCTCCTCCCAATGTTTTGCCCTTTAACAATACAAATGACACCCGGAATTCCAATATTTCATCATCATATTCGGCTTTTTAAGCGTTTATTTATCATTTTTCAATGTCTCAAACCAAAACAAACCGTGACATTGAGTAATTTTGTGTATTTTTGCCTACAGTCGACAAGCTACACCATTAATCGTTATTGGTGTTAAGGTTTTTTTGGCAACTAAAATCAACTTTTCTTCGTGCACAGTTGAGGGATTGTCAATCGAAGACCGCCAGTAGAAAGGTGAGAATCTTGGCCTCCAATAGCAACCTTTGGATTGACAATCCGACAAGGGTGCACAAAGAAAAGATGATTTAAGTGGAAAAAAAAACTTTAACACTAATAACAAATAACAGTGTTGTTTCGCCCTTATATTGGGAAGAGGAAGAACCCCTGTAGTTTAACTGTGCCTCTGTGGGAATGCCTCATTCAAACAACTTGTTTCAATGAAATTCAAGGTTTTCCAAACTAAGTCCAATGGAACTAATGTCTGTACCCGGTCAAATTTCCTACATTGAAAGGGAGTAAATCATATAAGTATAATTTTACCTTCCCACCATATATTTTTCGAGTACATGTCCGAATATCCCAACTTTTTAAACCTAGCTTTAAATCTTAACTTCTAATGGGATTCAGGAATACTTATAAATAAGCAGTGCTTTCAGAAAGATAAAGAAAGACCGGAGTTACCATAGCCAATCCTGTACCACCATAAAAAGAACCAGGACAAAAGAAAAACCTAGAAAAAAGAACCAGTGAAAAAAGCGTAGATAAAAGTGGAGAAAAAAAACTCACTGTTTTGAAAATTTCTGAGCCACAGTTGCAATTAATTTGCTGTCTTCTTGATAAGCCACCATCGCTGCCGCCTCCACAACACTGTACCAAAAAATCAATGTAGGGTTTTTCAAAAAAGAACTCAAACAAAAGCTGATTACTGAGAATATTTTACTAGAAACTTTTAGTAAGAGCTGCGAATCGACCATTCAATAGGTCATAGAATTGTAAAAGAAGAAGCAAAACCATCAACATTAGTTACACGATAGTTGCAGAAACAAAAGGGAGGGATAAAAAACATATAAAAAAATCTAGACACTAAAAAAAAATAGACCACTAATCAAAAAAGCATCTGGCTTATTTAATGGTTTTGATCCGGTGCTTTGCACAAACTATTGACAAAATAGTTCCGAGTTTTCTCCCATATACAAATCCATATCATATATTTTGCTTGGAAAACACCGTGAAATTGATGGAGAGGATAATAAAGTTCTAAAAGATAAAGGTGGAACAGAAAATAAATGGCAAAAACGACAGTTTAAAAGAACTTTAAATGCGAAGCGGTCCAAATAACAAAGCTTAAACCAGCAACTGCTTTCACACTTGAAGTCTTTCTCAACAAAGCTGTTATGTAGCTTTCTCTATGTGAAGATTCTAAGTGTTCTTCACCGATATATTGGACAAAAGACAAAAACTGTCTATTTTTAAATAAGGTTTCCATGTAACCGTTTAGAAGGTCATCACGACTTACCTGGGATAGAGAGCTTCCACAGAGAGGTCAACATTGCCGATTAGTTTGCCTAACTCCACACTCCTATAAAAGCAAAAAAAAAAGGACCGGTTCAAGAAAAAGTAACTCAGTTCAGTAAGCTGAACACAAATTTCAGTTTATTTTGTCCACATGTGCAAAAGAAAATTACTTTTTTCAAAACTAAACTTATCTGGTCCAACGAACCATAACATAACATAAGATAACAGATTATTATATTTCAAAGACGTACAATTTTTGTTGTAAAGCTCTGCGGAAGAACATTTGAGTTTTTAAATTTCACTTAGAAAGATAATCTGGTAAGATAATGTTCTCAATTCCAAAGGAAACGGCAATGCAAAACTGGCTCATGTTGTAAATGGGGAAGGAGGGAGGGAGAGGGAGAGGGAGAGGAAGAGAGGTTCCTAAATAATAAACACCACCTGACCTCTTTAGTGCGGCTGCCTGAAGTGCCGCAGCGATACTCTCCCTCTGATCACGCTCCACCTCGCGACGCTTTGTCGAGGCAGATTCGATCCCTTTTGCGGCTATATTGATTCGTTCACGATCATATTCTCGTGCACTCTCTCTCACTGCCTTTTCTGCGGCATCTTGCATACTGAGATCGAGTGTTGTATACACCTGACATTACAACATAACAACCTATGACCTTTGTCACCTCACCAAGTTCTTACTGCCGAGTTATGTTATCAAATTGTGAGTAATCGTACATTTTTATGAGTAACCGTATGTCAAATTATCAAGAAAAGAATGTCACTTGGCTAGGAACATGTACATGGTGTATGTTTATGCATACATTAACGACATATACTACATAACATGCATCTATATACAAACAATACAGTAATATATAATGTCAGTACACATTACTCTCTCTTTATGCCCAATTCCTGGGAGCTTACAAAATAGAAACTCATGTGCAGGACCATCCACATTACTTTCATAGAGGGAATATACATCACCAATCATTTAGTAACTGAACAAGAACGGTACATTTACATCAAACAATCTTGTAGGTAGTTGTAAATATGGCTACTGACAGTAACATATTTCGGTCAATAATCCCCTTTTATTTGAAAACCAAAAAAACCCCCAACTACTACGTTCCTTACCTGATATCCCCCACGAAGCACCTCCTCTCTTCCATATTTTTGGCTGAGCTCATAAAGTACCTGAGTTTAAAAAAATCAGAGTTGTGAGCATATATCTAACAAAAACTTGAAAAACATAACTAAAGCGAGAAACATAATTTAAACATGTGAAACATTCTAAAGCATGCAACTAAAACATGCTGCTGTTAAGCAGGGAAGAAAACCTACCTACTGTCCACCAAGTTAAAAAGAAAGCGAAGGAGAAGCCAGTAAGCCAGTAGGAAAACAAGCCAGTATGTGTATCAAAAAACATTTGTATAACATTACTCCTACAAATTTTGCCATTAAACAAATATTTTTGTTCAGGAGTACTTATCTTATCTCCCTTCCCAACACAAGGTACTTTTGCTTTAATAGACTGTGGTAGATGTGACTGTGATACTTTACTTTGCCCAGATAGACTGGTGTGACATTTGATAACATGAAATACAGGCTCGTCGTATCTACACCGTGAATCACTATCAGTGTTAAAAAATATGGAGGGCGCGATTTATTATGGGTCTTATTAATATAACTCTTTCGTGGCGTGGACGAGCAAAAACTGCTTACCATACTACACCATCCATACTTATTAGCGGTGATGTTCTTTTCACCACCTAAATTATTTTTTCTCAGTGCACACTTAATTAAACGACAGGTTTACCTTCCGATCGAAAACGGAAAAACTAAAATCCAAACAGAAATCGGACACGTGTGCATGGAAAAAAGTTCACTTAAGTGGCAAAAACAACAACACTCAAAACGATACACAATACACGATACAAGCGCTATTATTACACATTCAGGACCCAAAAAAAAAATCCCCGACCAAATTAGTGTTATTCACACGAATACCCATTCACGGAGTACCTTGTTCTTTATCTCTCACCTCACTGACGAAATAGGGAGCTCTCCAAGGTCCCAAATTTCCCGCCTTCCCCTCCGCCCCAAAAACCAAAGGCTCCTGCATGGCTGCCTTGGCCGTCCTCATATCCAAAAAACCGGCCTCCACCATTCGTCGAAGAGCACGAGCTTGCGGTTTACGGCCCCTAGATTTACAATCGCCAAGAGAGGAAGAGGGAGAGAGACAGAAGAAAAATTAAATCGAGCCGCTCATCCGTTCGCGTCGACGGATCCGGTTCCGGGCAGGGGAATCAACTCGGAAGAGAGAGAGAGAGAGAGAGAGAGAGAGAGAGAGAGAGAGAGAGAGAGAGAGGAATCCCCAACTGGCCTGCTAGTTTCTCTGTAGGGAGAGAGAGAAGAAGAGAGAGAAGAATAGACAACTGACCTGCTAGGATCTCTATAGGGAGAGAGAAGCTCCGGAGCCGGAATGATTCCCGCAAGCATGGCACACTCGCTAAGAGTCAGATTGGAGGGATGTTTTCCAAAATAAAGAGCAGAAGCAGCCTCGATTCCGTGCACTCCATGGCCCCAATAAATCTGCAGCAGCTTAAAATAAGTTTACTTGGGTCAAACACTGAAAGAATGGGACAAAAACAAGTCATATTATTCAATAAGGAATTGTATGGTCACTACCTGGAAACAGATATGATGACTGCAAATTACAACAACAGACTACAATTTTCAAAACCTCTTTTCTTTTCTGCCCCTTCTAGCCCAGCACAACTGCTCTTTGGAAAACTACAAAACTATTCATAAAATTATATAAATATACAGAATTGTATATTGCTATACATCATTCCCGCCAGCTAAATAATCATAAACTTAAAACGAGGCAAGAATCTAAACTTTGCAGGGAAAAACAAATCCGCCACATTGCCCACCACTATTAGTGTTAAGAACACTAATTCGATCAAACGCCGAGACAGAACATTTTGCGAGTGGACCGTGGCCGGTCACTTTAAGTGGACGTGGATGCAGTGCGATGCCTGAAATAAGTCACCGTGTTAAGGAAGAGAGCGAGGGAGGGAGAGGAGGGAGGAGGAGGAGGGGGAGGGAGGAGGGAGGGAGGGAGGGAGGGAGGGAAGGAGGGAGGGAGGGAGGGAAGGCACCTTATTAAGATAGAGATGAAGAATGTCCCACTTAGACATTCTTTTCTCGATATCGCCAACAGAATCTCCAAGTTTTCGAGCCCATTTGCGTTCATTGTTGAGAAACACATTTTTAACCAGCTGTTACCTCCCAGGCCCCACAATCATTTTCAGAATACACTACATAACATAATTGCAGATATCCATAAAAGAAAGAAGAATTCAAAATGACTGTTATTTTTTGTTATATTAAATGGTATACTATTTTCCAGGCAGTAACTGAACCTCTTGTTATATCTGCTGCATAAAAGAACTACAAAGTAACTTATTTCAAATTAAAGGACTAGGAGCTGTAATACATATCTTTCAGGTTTAAACTTTCTCAAGATTTTTGTTCCAGAAAATGCAATATGGCAAGATGGAAAAAAGAATGAAGACAGAAAGAAGGAAGACAAACACTGTTTTGAATAATCTTCATAAGATGTCGCCTATTACGTCAATTAAAGTGCAAAATGAGACTTCTCTCTTGCCCACTGCCCAAAAAACAAATGAACGCACAACACTGATCACTTTGTGTGATAAAAGTGTGATAGAAAATAATGCACGCTCTCTCACTAAAAGCAAATGATAAAACATCTCATTCATTTTATTTTTTTGGACGGAACAAAATCATCCAAAAAGTGTGACAATCCCAAAAGTGTTACAAATGTCCAAATATGTTACAAATGTCCAAATGTAGTACAATTGTCCAAAAGAGTTACAAATGTTCAAAAGTGTAACAAATGTCCAAAAATGTGACAAATGTCCTAAGTGTTACAAATGCGAAAAGTGCTATGATACCAAAAAGTGTAACAGAGGCCCAAAAGTGTTACATATGTCCCATAATGTTACATATTTCACAAAGTATTACAAATGTCCAAATGTTTACAAATGTCCAAAACTGTTACAAATGACAAAAAGTGTTACAAATGACCAAAGTGTACAAAAGTCTGAAAGAGTTATTGAATGTCCAGAAGTGTGACAACTTTTTTTACGAATCAAGATAATCAAAAAATATGATAAGAATGTTCTTTCGACAAAAAAAAAAAGACCCTTGCATGTGACAAATGAAACCCAAAAGGGTGACAAATGTGACCTGCTGAGTGATGGTGCTCCCTCCTCCAGTCCTCGCAAGAGACAAAACGGCCCTTGAAATCCCTTTCGGATCGAAACCTTGGTGGTCGAAAAAGCGTCGATCTTCCGAAGCTATCACAGCCTGCCACATGTAGGCCGGAATTTCTGTTGGACGGAGAGGATTTCCCGGCTTGTTCGGCTCTTTCTGGGAACTGAACCCTCCTGGACCAATCGTAGCAATTACCGTCCCGTGACAGTCATACAGTGTGGTTGGAGGTCTATTTTCAATAGGAACAGAGGAATCGTTTGGACTTTGTTCATTAAATAATTTTTTCCATCGTCGCCAAAAATCGGGAGGGAGAGCTGAACAGAGGGATTGAAATAACGCCGCAATTCCTCCGAAGAAAAGGGCGACTGAGAGAGTTTGGAGGGAGATATTGATAGTGTTAGGGTGAAAGAATTTCGTCAGTTTGTTGTTGTTGTTTCCTCCTGGTTCTGCTGTTTTCACCTGGCTGTTAGCAAGAGTGACTAGCGGAGGAACAGGAGAGGAAAGAGGGGTGAGAGAGTGAGGAAATGATGTCGTTGGAAAGGGGAGGAGAAAAGAGCCTTCCAAGGATATTTTTTGTTTTTGTAATGATGTGAGAGGTGAATCGACAACATCTTGTGTAACAGTAGATTCTGGATTTAGAACAGATTCTTTTTTCTTTTCTTGTCTTCGTTTTTGTTTTTCTTTTTGTTTTTCTCGATCTTTGGAAGAGGAGTTCGACTCCAGAAAAAGACAAACTTCAGGAGAAGAACTTAAGGAAGCTTCCAGGAAAGAAGCGCATGAGAGGGACGACATGGCGTTAGGCTCTGCGAGAGGAGAATCACAAAAAAGACATGTGTTCGAATTAAATGGAAAAAAGGTGGTTGAAAGAAGTGTCAAAAAGAGGCTTCTAGAGATGTAATGTCAGCTTTCATATGTGGCAATATTGAGAGAGGTAATGTGGACGACTGGTGAGAGAGATAGCGAGGGAGGGAGAGAATGGGAGAGAGCGAGAGAGTGGAGCGAACGGGAGAGAGAGAATGAGACTACAGTAGTGGAGAAATACAAGAAGCCCTTTGACAGGAAAGTCTAGATAATAAGGGAAGGGAAGATTGGAGGTAATGTAAGGATGCATTTGAACCAACGCCAAGCTTCCCATTGGCCATCACCAATAGTGCGGACCACAGCATTTAAGGTGAGTGTCTATCGATTTAGGAATGATAAATATTGTCTATTGCATGTGTGAGAAGGTTTACGTGCAGTGGTAATTAATGATATAGTATGAACCATAGCTGAAATGTGTGAAAAGAACATCTATACGAAAACAATAGGAATGCTATATCCTGTGAGTATTATAAACGGGTTTTTCTAGCGGGTGAAACTTCATTGACGCCGTTGCGCTCCCGTTCGCAATAGCTGGCCATCTTGTGACCGTCAAGATCAGAATCCTACGGCATGAACTTCATAAATGGAAACTGCAAGGAAACAGTAGCAATGGAGATTCACCCTGACAAGGTATGAGGCGTTTCCAATTTCGCACACTTAAAATATCGTTTGTACAATATTGTATGGTGTGATACGTGGACATAGCATACAATAACACATACAATAACGTACCGTACTGTACAGCTCATTTCGTACGGCTAATTGTCACCAACGGAAATCTGTCAAGCCTCTTGGGGGGGTTAGCGGCAATTCCCTGTCCCGTGAAACAAAATTGTTGTATTGTTTCACTCCAAGTTTTGTTGCCCTATTCTAAATTATCTGACCTAAACCTGGCAAAACATTAACGCTACACCAATCGTTATTAGCGTTATGAACGCTATATCGGCACCCCCAATCTTTGACCCCAAAACCTGAAATAGAATTACTAACACTATTTTATTTTCTACGTTAGTTAAGGCTTTGGTAAATTAGCGTTAATAATTCAAATTTATGATCTTCTTGAATAGTGTGGTGTACGGACGTGTCACTCCGTAAAAAATGGTACTTTGTTAAGTAAAGAAGTACGAAACATGGATTAAAATAATCGCGATCACACGTAAAACTGCTCTCTGAATAAAAGGCAGAATGAGATCGTACCTATTTTAGTGTAGAGATATTAATCGCGTATTAATTATACGGCAGAAAACCCAAATTAGAGTTATGAATAAATTGGAGTAAAAGGACGCGATGGATTACTATTTGTTTTACCTATTTTAATCTGAGGATCTTGATGGCAGATCCGTTGTACCCAAATAAGCGTTACATATCAATTAGAGTAAATCTTTTTTCCAAATCTTGAAAAACTCAAATTAGCATTATTAACGCTAATTAATTTTTAACAATAATAATTTAAAAAGGATAATAACGATTGGCGGTGAAGTTAACACATAATACTAATTTATTTATAGATTCCCAGAGTGTACAGAACTGTAGCCCCTAAGTCCGTGTTTACATCGTCGATCTTTAACAAGTTTGAGCGATTTACTCCCGGCTTTATGAATCGAAATGCGAGTGCACTTTTCCGTGTCAACACACTCACTATCCCTCGTCGACGCCGGTACCTTCACTTTTCTGTACTTTAAAACAAAATAACAAGCAATTCTTGTACGGGATGACACTTTTTGTACATTACACTTTTTAGATATCTCTTAAACTCACTGTAAATGACACTTACCTATACTAGGGAAATAGAATAGGGTTTTACTATAAAAAACGCAATGGTGAAACCATCAAAGTACAAAACATGATTGAGATGGAAAATTGTTGACAACCATTAAAGGTAAGAGTTGGGGAAACCAAAAGGACTAACAAACCTTTCAAAAACTAAGGGCAAGAAACCAAAAGCTAAAAAAACAAATAAACAAACAAAAACCATGTAGAGATTAGTGATTTCTTAGGTATTTTCTAGGTCTTCAAATAGAAAAGAAAAGAGACTAGATAATTAGTCCGCCTGACTCCTAATCTCTCTCAAGTTCCCACACTTGTAGACACTGAAGACTTAGGAGAGAGAGAGGAAGTCATGGTTGAGGGAGGAGAGGACAAGAAGATAGTGGAGAATAAGAGTGATAAAGTCACTTTTACACAAAAAGGTGAGTCCGGTAAGACTCGCACCTTTAACCGGCAGAGCGAGGCGTAGCCGTCCGCTCTAACCGGTAAGTAAAAGAAAACCGTTGAAAAATATAGGGTCCGATAAGTATTTATAGATGTAAGTGTATCATAAACCATTTAACTAGTTATGGGGACGTAGCATAACATAGAACCAGTTATACGATACCCCGCATGAAATAAATGTACCGGACAATTGTTTGAACAAACAACATTAAAAGTTGGTCTACTTTGGACGGCTCCCATGAGGGCCGACATCACGGAATGACCATCTTGGCTGTTTATGGACATAACGTCACCAAATGACACGTGGCAGACTTACATTGCTTTACTGAATTCAATGAGTACTTCAGAACAAATTAAAGGGCGACAAAGGTCTCCGGCTAAGCCACGTTGTACACCTACCCTACAAAAGGTACCACGGCTTATGTACCTTACTTTACCATACAGTCTTCGGATTGGATATAAACTTCAATAATAGAGGTTTCGAGAGGGATTTTAGGACTTAGGAAAATATGAGGCAACCGCCTCTCTCCCAACAAGCTTGTATAAAAAAGGCTAACTTTGGCCGCTTATAATTAACTACTCATTTGAGCAAATTTGTAGATATCTCTTGCGTCTGACTCAGGGGAGTCGGGCCCTCAAAGAGGTGAGGTAAATCACATCTGTTAGGGTTCAGACTGACTGTTATTCTTGTGCAAAGTGGGAGTGAGAGGAAGGCTGAGGAGGCCGTCGGTAATCTATGGAGGTCCACTTGGATTCGGTGGCGTCAAATTCAATATGGGAGCCGAACAAATAGAGGAGACGGATGATAGTGAAAAAAAAGGCATTATCATTGACAAAGGAAAAGGGAAGGGAAAGGAGAATCTTACTCCGATCGCTCCAGTCATTGCATCTGGGTCAGCTACAAGGACAGTCAAAACAAAGGCAAATGATGCAGAGATCTGGGACTACAGTAATGAAGTAGCAAAACATCTTATCCTTAGGCACCTCAATCAAGAAGTAGCTACCCCTCATCTAATGGTAGTCAAAGCAACAAACATCTAGGAAGCTATTGTTGATGAATACAAGAGCACTACACTTCAACAACAACAACTAGCTGTTCAGAGGATCAACTCATACTTTCACAAAGGGGGCAAAATGTTGGATTTTTGCAATGATTTAGCAGAACTCTTCATAGAGCTTGAAAGTGCTAAAAGGTAGCTGACAAAAAAACAAAATGTAAACAGTCTAATCATGAAACTGTCGGATGAGTACAAAAACATAGTAAATCGTGTACAAGAGCTGCCAGATCATAGGTGAATTTGGAACTCAGTGGTAGGAATGATTCTTGTTCGTGAAAACACCATGGAGATTTGTAGAGGGGGGGAGAGTGCACACACACTCGTTGCCGAAACAGACTATGGGATCGAGACTTTTAGAAACCTTACAAGAAATTTGGAGGAGGAAATCGAGGCAATCAAGGAGAAAGACTTGAAAGGGGTGCTCCGAAAGGAGTATGTCGTTTCTGCAAAAAGTTTGGACACTATATGGCTGATTGGAACCGGGTGGCGAAACGAAGAAACAAAAAGGGATCCGAAAAACCAAACTCGGGTGGAAAAAAAAAGGTATTTGCGGCTATAGAAGTGGAAGAGGACAATATAGAGGATCTGAATGAAGAAATTGACGACCACTTTTGAACGAACAGCTGGAGAAGAAGGAGACCAAGTCTAAAATTCCAAGATTTAAAAGTGTGCCTTCGGAGGTATGAGAGAACTTGAGGAAGGATGGATTATTGATTCTAGGGCATCTATGCAAATGTGTAGAGAGAAGAGTTTGTTTATGAGTCTTAAGAAGATTTTTTCAGTTGATATAGGATATGGAGATGGTAGGGTTGTAAATACTACCTTAGTAGGGTCGGTTGATCTGAAAGTCCAGGTAGAATGAAAAGTATACATGGTAACCCTCAAAAGTGTTCTCTATCTACCTCAACTGAACAAAAACCTCATATCTAGCTTTGTACTAGATGATAAAGGGTTTGAAACTAATACTAAGAAGGGTGTCTTCACAGCTAGCTTTGACGGTAACACTTATTTCATACCTGTGAAAGGAAGTCAATGAATGTTCAGATTGGTTCTGAGTAATGGAAAGAAATGACTTTTGTATTTGTGTGTGAATGATATGATGATGTGGCACAAAAGACTTGGACATCTACATGCAGAAAAATTAAAAGAAATGAAAGAAAAGCGAGTGATAGAGGGAATGCATTTTGGAAATGATGAAGTATTAGGAGATTGCATTCGATTTGCTTAAGGGAAAATACATAAGATACCGTTTCCTAAAACTGCCACCGATAGACGACTGCAAATACTAGATCTAGTACACAATGATTTATAGGGACCAGCCAGAGTTCCCTCACCTAGAGGAAAGAGGTATATGATAACTATGACAGGCGATAGGTCTAGGTATTCTACGGTTTACTTTATCACACATAAGTCACAAGCAGCCAGATGATTCATAAGATATAAAGCTTGGGGTGAAAAGTTACATGAGACACTTATCAAGAGAATAACAAGTGATAACAGGGGGAATATACCTCAAATCAGTTTGAGGAATATTTTAAAGGGGAGGAGATTCAACACCATAAACCTGTTCGCCATAATCCTGAACAAAATGGGGTTGCAAAAAGACTAAAAAACTTTAGGGAAGAGTGCAAAGTGTATGCTGAATGACAAAAAGATAGCAATAAGATTTTGGGCAAAGGCCATGAACAGTGCCAATTATCTCCAAAATAAAATACTAACATCTGTTGTAAAAGACACAACACCTTATGAAAGATGGATACGCACAAAACCAGTTTTAACTCATCTCAAGGTCTTCATAAGTCAAAATGGAAATTACACTTGAGAGGGAGACCAGAATATCTATTGGGGTATGATGTTGACACAAAAGGATATACAGTGTATGACATTGAGAGAAAGGATCTAGTCTTCGCCAAGCACTTAGTGGTAATGGATGAAGGGAAATCCATAGATGCATTTAAATATACAAAAATTATATGAGTCACATTCGAAAATGAGAAAGTTGATGTCATAAAAGTGCTCCCACAGTAAAGGTAATAGCAGAGGAACTAGCCGTTAATGAAATTCATAGCAAAGATGAACAGTTTTAAAATGCTGTGAATTAACTCGAAACAGATAGAATGAAACAAGAGGAAGATAAAAGATATATGAATTCAAATGAAAGGGGAGATGAAGAAAAGAAAGAAGAAATCTGAGAATGCCATCAATATCAGCTTCAGAGTTTGAGGGAGGACGAAGAAGCAACAAACGAATTTAGGAAAGACAACTGAATAACAAGGTTACTAAGCTGTCACACCCAAGTGAGCCAGAGAGATATATGGAGGTAGTGAACAATACGGAGAAAAAATAGTAGATCACTGCCATAAATAAGTAGATGGCTTATATTATAGAGGCACCACATGGGAGCTGGTGGACTACCCAACAGACAAAAAAACCGATAGGATGTAAGTGGATTTTCAAACTTAAACTAAATCCTGACAACACTATTGAGAGATATAAGGCTTGGCTAGTGGTATAAATGGTATATACAGAAAGAAGGGATTGATTGTGAGGAGACCTTTGCTTCAGTAATGAGATTCCCATCCGTCCGAATTCTCCTAAGCTTCGCAGCAGCGGAAGACATGGAGGTTCATCAGATAGACATAAAAATTGCTTTCCTTAATGGAAAACTTAAAAAATAGATCTTCATGAAGCTGCCAGAGGGGTTTGTGAAAATGTGTGAGGAAAACAAGGTATGCAGGTTAATAAAGTCACTGTATAGACTGAAATAAGCTCCAAGGCAACGGAACAAGGCATTGGATGAATTTGTGACCGGACTTGGTTAAATAATGATTAGCTTAAATCACTCAATTTACTTGTTTGAAGATGATGAATGTGTTATCTTTATTGAAGTGTATGTTGATAATTTACTTTTTTTAAGTCAGTCATTGGAAAAGATAAGTAAGCTAAAGATAGACTTAAAGGGGTGGTTTGATATGAAAAACTTAGGAGAGGCTAAATATATCTTACGAATTCAAATGGAAAGGGATATGGGGAAAAAAATCATCAGATTAACACAAAAAAAGGCAATAGGAATTATGTTGGAAAATTTCCAAATAGTGAAAGCCAACAATTGCTCTACTCCAATGGAATTGAAGAAAGTGAGTGAGGGGAGTTGGGATGAAGCAATTGTTGTCTGAGACATTCACATGAGTGAAGAAGAGGAAGCATTCATGATAGGTATTCTATATACACAGGTTGTAGGCAGTTTGATTTACTTTATGAACTACACTAGGCGTGATATTGCAACGGCAGTAGGAATTCTGAGTATGAGTCTTAATGATCATAAAAATAGAGATTAGGAGGCAGCAAAGAGAGGCATGAGATATCTGTTGGGAACTTAGGAGTTGTGGTTGCATTTGGGTGGGGACAATATTGATATCACTACATGGAGTGTTGCCAGTTATCGAGATGCTTTGAGGAGATGCACTTCAGGATATGTATTGTATGTTGGTAAAGGTGCTTGCTGTTAGAGTAGTAAGCAACAAAAAGTGAGTTCCCAGTCCACCATGGAGGCTGAGTATATGGCCTCTTGTTCAACAGTGAAAGAGTTGATGTGGATTAAGTCATTGTTGCAAGATTTTGGTTTCATGAAGGTTGGGACACATAAAATATTTTGCGATGATCAGGCTGCAATAGCTATTGCAGAAAATCAAAATATCACTTTAAAACAAAACATATGGATATAAGATTAAGCTTTGTAAGGGAAAAAGTAGAGAACAAAGTGATCAGTTTGGAATATAAGCCGGATAGGGAGATGATAGCTGACATGATGACAAAGCCTGTTCCCTCTCATAAATTAAACTTTTGTAGAGTTAGATGTGGACTGAAACTTAAAATAGACTAGAAAATAAGGAGAGTGTAGAAATTAGTGATTTCTTAGGTATTTTCTAGGTATTCAAATACAAAAGAAAGAGATTAGATAATTAGTCCGCCTGACTCATAATCTCTCTCTCTCAAGTTCCCACACTTGTTGTAGTCACTGAAAACTTAGGAGAGAGAGAGGAAGCCATGGATGACGGAGGGGAGGACACTTAAGAGAGAGAGAGAGGAGGCCATGGTTGAGGGAGGGGAGGACAAGAAGATAGTGGAGAATAAGAGTGACAAAGTCACTCTTACACAAAAAGGTGAGTCCGGTAGGACTTAAACCTTTAACTGGCAGAGCGAGGCGTAGCCGTCGGCTCTAACCGATAAGTCGTAGAAGATCATTGAAGTATATAGGATTTGATAACTACTTATAGATGTAAGTGTAGTCGTCCTCGCTATTTTGGTAAGGAGAGGGAGAGCTAAAGAGAGCATCCTTCTCCCTCTCCCTAGATTTTTCTCTCCCTTTTCCTCTTTCTTTCCCTCACTCTATTTCGATGAGTAAAAAAGCAACCTGCTCTTTCTGTGATACTCTATTTTCTTTCCGTCTTCCTTCTTGAGGAGAGAAAGCTTGAGAAAGCGGCCTGCTCTTTCTCTCTTTTCTCTCACTCTATTACTCGTGCGCTTTATTTTTGTAATACCCTCTCTCACCCTCTCTCCCTCATTTGGTGGAGAGAAAGAGCTAGAGAGAAGAGACTGCCCTCCCTCTCCTTCTTTCCCTCTTTTGGTGGAGAGCAAGAGGTTGAGAGAATAGACCATCCTTCCTCTCTCTCTCTCGTTTCTTTGGTGGAGAGCAAGAGCTAGAGACAACATACCGTCTTTCCTATGTCTCTCTCACTTTTGGTGGAGAGCAAGAGCTGGAGAGAACAAACCACCCTCCCTCTCTCTCTCTTTTTCTTTTGGTAGGGAGCAAGAGCTAAAGAGAATAGACTGCCCTCCCTCTCTCTCTCTCCCTCTTTTGGTGGAGAGCCAAAGCTTAAGAGTATTGACCGCCCTCCCTCTCTCCCTCCTTTTCTTTTGGTGGGGAGCAAGAGCTTGAGAGAACAAACCGTCCTCCCTCTCTCCCTCTCCTTTTTTTGATCGAGAGCAAGAGCTAGAGAGAACAAGCCGCCCTCCATCTCTCTCTTGCCCTCTTTTGTTGGAGAGCAAGAGCTAAAGATAACAATCCGCCCTCCCTAGTTCTATCCATATTTTTTGGTGGAGAGTAAGAGTTAGAGAGAAGAGATCGCCCTCCCTCTCACCATTTTCCTGCAGAGGGGAAGTTGCAGTGAGGCGGCCCCGCTATCCATGACGTTCACAGTATCGATAACATTTTTTTTGATTTGGAACCTCCTCTCTCGCACTTTTGGTGGAAAGTAAGAGTTAAAGAGAACAGATCGCCCTCCCTCTCTCCATTTTTCTACAAAAGAGAAGTTGCAGTGAGGCAACTCATCTACCTATGATGTTCATAGTATCGATAACCTTTTCTTTGATTTGGAACTTTAAAAAAATGTTATTTTTGGTTTAAAGTTCTTGACCGCTGCGAGTATTAGTTTAATCATTTTTTACGACAACATCATTGGCCGCCGACTTTTGAATCAATTATTTTTCAGCCGAGGGTAGTTTCGACGTGATGCCAGTTTGACGTCATTTCTGATCGGAATCGAACTCATGGAAAACCACCCTTACGAGGTCAAAATATAACGTTCAGTATGGTAGACTCTGAATCGCTTATAGTGTTAATGTTTTTGTAGCCGCTCAAAACATCTTTTCTCCATATGTAACAGCAATAGCGGATCGAACTTGTTTATAAAGGGGTATTTAGGTATTATGATTATAGAGTACTAAATTTGGTAGACGTCCGCGAAAGAATCACCCTATTTGGAGTTATATTTTTAAAAGTTATAGCGATGGGTGTATTTAGGTGATAGCGTGGGGTCTTAATAACAAGTGGGTATCATTGAAACGAGTTAAGGGTCAAATTAGTACCGAAATTACGCGTGTACGTTTCTTAAAGTTCTAACAGGACGTTTAGTATGCACGGTGGTTCGTTTCGTACAAATTTTAGTACGAAACGTCACTTTTACTTAAGGGAATTTCGTTGGAAGTTTCGCGTGCGAAATTTGTTACGCACGATCGTGCGAAGTCACGTTTCGTTTGGCGCGCACTTTTGCACGTAAATGTTACGTAGTGAAACGTAACGTTTGATTGGTTAGTAAAGTGCTAAGTAGTTAGTAAGAAATTTCGCACGTTTTTGCATTGGTCAGTCTGAGTCTTTGCTGATCAATGATTGGCCCAGGTAAAAGCCTGTTAAAACGGAGCGTTGACTCTGGCCTGGCGAGTCCAGGGCGATGATGGATAAATAGTGAAGTGTAAGAGGAGAGTAGACATCTTTTCCTTTGGAAAAGTTTGTGGAAATTCCGGCTGATCTTGGTCCTGAGCGATTAATACCAAATTGGAGAAAAGGCATTTTTGCATTGAAATCTCTTACTAACTAAATAGTGTTTTAGTAGTTAAGAGATAGAATTATTAAGAGTGGAGAGTAGAGGAAACACTTTAATTTGAAGGGTTGAGCCACGAGGGCAAG
This sequence comes from Zygnema cylindricum, assembly GCA_037447655.1. NCBI lineage: Eukaryota > Viridiplantae > Streptophyta > Zygnematophyceae > Zygnematales > Zygnemataceae > Zygnema > Zygnema cylindricum. The sequence continues at coordinate 149,849 of JBBHKE010001611.1, forward strand.
AGACCAAGCTAATATTATGTGGACAGAAGCTTCTTCTAATTTAAAGTTTATCCTTATGTGAGTGTTTTCCAATGTGGATGTGTATTTTCCAATGTGTGGAATGTGTGGTTGAAATTGATTGAAGTAATGGGATTTTCAGAGAGGTAGGAAATCTTGTTACATATGGTATCAGAGCTTGGTTAAAAGCCAAAGAGAAGCTTGCTCACCGGAAAATCGACTGCTTTGACCAGTGAAGGTACTCTGACCCGGGTTGGTGGAACCACAATGTGAGTGGTAGGGGATTGGAGGGACACTAAGTGACCACAGTGCCAGCGGCCGCTGGTTAGTTGCGGGGCGTGCTTAGGTCCTCAAGACTAAGGCGGGGTGGGCAGTGTAGCCACCGCTGAAGCTCACTCCAATTACCTAGAGGCAAAACAAACTTGCCTTCTCTTAGCAATGATTCATGTGTAGAGGGAGGGCCTGAAGCCATGAAGGGTGAGGATGTGAGGATTAGAGAGTAAATGATCCTGATGTAGTGGGAAGTGGAAATTTGCTAATGGAGGAGAAGGAAAGTGGAGTACTTTACTACTTCAAGAGCAAAAGATTCCAGAAATGACTCAAAACTTTTCAAACCCTAAATTGTTACTTTTGATTGATTTCAATTTTGCTGTTGCAAAATTTATGGGAAAATTCTTACCTTCTGTTTCAATGTTGGGAAATCGAAAATTTGAATTTGTACTAACTTATTGTCAATGTCTTTTTAATTTCTCAGATCTTGATTTTTTTAAAGGATTTTTTAAGGAGAAGAAGTCTTAGATTGGAGCAATCTGAGGACTTCAAATCTGCATCAAACTTCATAGTGAAATTATACTCTATCTTTCTTTTGCTTTATTTCATTGTGTGATAATGGCAAATTCTGCATTGAAACGTGAAATGGAGAATGCGTTGAATGTGTTGAAGAAGAGGACTGTGAAATTGGTCAAAAGATTCAATAATCATGCTGCCGTTGTGAATGAAACCATTTCCGAATTGAAAAGTGAATTAAAAGTTGTCAAAGAAAATGGAAATGTTTCAAATGAGAAATTAGATGAAATTATTAACTTAATTCAGACCAAGAATGATATGAATGACCAAAAGGGTGAGAGTAGTAAATGGAATGTCAGTTTTAGGGAGGATGATCATGATAGACCTAAAAAGATAAGGGATCTGAAATTGTCTATTAGTGAGGCACCATCGTTTGATGGTAAGAGGATTGATGAGTTAGATGCTTGGATTTTTCATATGGAATATTATTTGGAGTCTAGAAATTGCGATCGTGATGATTACACTTCTTTTGCTGTTAACTGTCTGAAAGGCGATGCTCAGATTTGGTATTATACTCAGAGAAGGTCTAAATTGATTCCTGATAATGTTGATTGGGAAACTTTTAAAACCGCGATCAAATCGCGTTTTTTGTCTGTCACTTTTAAATCCAGAATGGAAGAAAAGAGGCTGAATTGTAAGCAGACTGGATCTGTGAAGGATTATATTGTGGAATTTGACTCATCTAGTATTCATGTCATAGGTTTGCCTGATGAAATGGCTAAATTGCATTTCTTGAACTATTTGAATCCTATACTGAAATCAGAACCAAAACATCAAAAATTTAATAATTTGAAGGAATTACAAGATAAGTCATTGGAATTAGAGGATCAATTCGGGTATAATCGGGAAACTCGATCACTCGGGAGTAATTTGAATGAAGTATTAGAGTGAGATGAGGAGGAATTTGTTGAAGAGGGTCTGAATGCTGGTCTGGTGAATAGGCAAAATATCTTTAAGGGAAATCAAAGGGGTGGACATAGTGTTAATGCAGGAAATAAATTTAACAATAGAGGAGGGTAATTTCAAAGTCTTAAACCAAGCATTAATGCCCAAAAGCCTAACCTTACCATCCCCACATGCACTATTTGTCAAAGAAAGGGTCATAGAGCATTTGAGGGTGCACAACTGAAAAAGATTAACTGTTATAACTGTGGAGAGGAGGGACATTTTAGTAGGGATTGCATAAAACCCAAAAAGAAAGTCACTTGTTTCAAATGCGGAGGTCCAGATCATTACGCTAAAGACTGTACAGATAAAGGTTCTCTCAAAACAGTCGATGTAAATGAAGGTCTCCAAGAGGATATTGCATTATATCTAGCTGAGCAGGAAGCTCAGGAGGTGGGAAACGGAAAGGACTAACTGAAAGTCCTCAGTTGAGTCAACCGGATCCAGAAGTTAAAGAGTTAACTTTGGAGGGCAAATTAATGAATGGAAAAGTTAGGATAGCTAAATTTATTATGATTCTCACTACACTGCATAGTTTAAAGAATCCTTCTGATGAAATTCTCAACAACATACCTATGTTAGGACAGTTAACTAATAATGACACCAGACACAGGTTGATTAGATTCGAGTCATTAGTGGAAGGAAAACCGTTGAAAGTAATGGTTGATTCATGTGCCACACATAATTTTATTTCACATAGGTTTGTAGAGGAAAATAAAATTCCTACTGTCATAAGGGAAAAGCCTTTACATGTTCAAGTGGCAAATGGTAATAAGTCCACATTAGACTTACAAACTAACACGATAGAAGTTGATATCCAAGGTCATAAAATGATAGTTGTGTGTGAAATAATGAGTTTGGGAAGTGAACAACTAATTTTGGGAAAGCCTTGGTTAACTGAACAAAATTCTCAAATTAATGGGGAAATTAACACCTTGAAAGTGAGGTCTGAAAACAGTTAGAAGGTTTTGCAAGCATTATCTCCTAAGAAATTGCATAGGAATCATATAAATAACATAACCAGATTGGGAGTGGAAGGTTTGATATCTGCTAAACAATTTAAAAAACACTTAAAAGATAAAACAAATCATCCTTTCTTGTTATTAGTAACTGAGGCAGTTACTGATGAAAGAGGGGGAGAAAACACTAACATTGATGTCATCACTAAATCAGACACCACTAAAACTTTCGAAAAACTAAAATCTGATTTTGTAACTGACATTAATACATCTGATGTTGCTGTTAAGGATTTGATTTTTGAATTTCAAGATGTTTTCCCAAGTGATTTACCCTCGGGAAGGCCACCTTCCCGAGATGTAGAACATGTTATTAACCTTGAACTTGGATGTAATCCTCCTGTCACAGGAATTTATAAACACAGTTTCTTTGAGCAGGAGGAGTTAAAGAAACAGATCAAAGAACTCTTAGAGAAAAGACATATTCAGCCCAGCAAATCACCGTACGGAGCACCCGTTCTCTTCGTCAAAAAGAAAGACGGAACGTTGAGAATGTGTGTCGATTATCGTAGTCTGAATAAGATTACGGTGAAGGATAAGTATCCGTTACCTTTAATTTCTGATTTGATAGATCGTTTAAAAGGTGCTAAAGTATTTTCGTTGATTGACCTGCGTAGTGGCTTTAATCAGGTGCCGATTAGAATTGAAGATGTTGATAAAACTGCTTTCAGGACTAGGGTGGGTCATTTCGAATGGATAGTGATGCCATTCGGCTTAACGAATGCACCGCCTACTTACCAAAGATTAATGAACCAAACCTTTTCAGATTACATAGATGAGTTTGTCCAAGTGTTTATAGATGATATTTTAGTTTACAGTGAATCTAAAGAACAACATATAATTCATTTAAAAAAGTTTTGGAAAGGTTAAGAGAAAGAAAATTATATGGAAAATTGTCAAAATCTAGTTTTCTTAAAAGTGAACAATTATTTTTGGGACACATAGTTAGTGGGGAAGGTGTTAAAACAGATCCATCCAAAATTTTAGCAATCCAAAATTTGAAACAACCTACTAATGTCACAGATGTTAGATCTTTTTCGGGATTGGCCACTTATTACAAGAAATTTATCAGGAATTTCAGTATGATCGCTGCACCTTTGACGGATTTACTTCGAGAGAAGGAGACATTTGTGTGGGGAGCTGATCAAGATGGAGCCTTTGAGGAATTAAAAGGGAAGTTGACCGCTGCCCGTACACTGGTGTATCCTGACCCTGCCGGAGAATTTGAAGTTCTAATCACTACAGATGCATCTGATAAAGGTCTGGGTGCAGTCATAAGTCAAAAAGTCGGCAAACACTTTCATCCTATTGCTTTTGAGTCCAGAAAATTTAATGGTGCTAAAAAGAACTATAGAGCACTAGAAAAGGAATTACTTGAAATTGTACATGCATTGGTGAAATGGCGTTGTTATTTGCATAATAAAGAATTTACAGTTCACTGTGATAATAAAGCACTCTCTTATTTACAAAGATTAAGTGATGCGCATATTATGACTGGCAGACAGGTTAGGTGGATGCAAAAATTAGCATATTTCAAATTTAATATCAAACATATTCCTGGGAAGACAAATGTAGTCGCAGATCCTTTAAGTAGATGTTTTGAAATAAGTGTTATGGTTCGAGATGAATTGTTTTTAGATACAGTTAGAAATGGTTATGATAAAGATCCTTATTTTGTCGTGATTTACAAGAATATATGGTAGGGAATTCTGACCCATTGAATGAGAGGCATGTCAAACACTTTAGACTAGGGGATGGTTTACTGTATTTGCAAATTGGGGATAGATTATGCATTCCTGAAGTGGGAGACTTAAGAAAACAAATTTTACGGGAAGCTCATGAGCATTTAGGACATCTAAGTCGAGATAAAACTCTTAGTCAATTGCAAAGGAGATTGTTTTGGTCTGGGATGGCAAAGGAGGTGTCAAAACACGTGGAAAGTTGTGTCCCTTGCCAACAGAGTAAACCCAGTACCCAAAAGCTTAAAGGTCTCTTAAAACCTTTGGATATCCCGAAAGACCGTGGGAATCTGTCAGTATGGATTATATTGTTAGGTTGCCTGCTACATCTAAAAGGAATGACAGTATCATGGTCGTAGTCGATAGGTTCAGTAAAATGGCAATCTTTATCCCTTGCAAAACCACTCATTCAGTTGTAGATATTGCAAAGTTATATTTTGACAACGTGGTCAGACATCATGGAGTTCTTCTATCTATAGTCAGTGATAGAGATTCTAAATTTACGTCTGCTTTTTGGAAAGAATTACAACAAAATTTAAGCTTTGAATTGAAAATGAGTACCGCTTATCATCCTCAGACAGATGGACAGACAAAAAGGATGAACCGTACACTAGAGGAAATGCTTAGGACTGTTTGCAGTGGAGTTCAGAACACATGGGAATCTAAACTGCCATTAATGGAATTTGCATACAATTCATGTAAACATGCTAGTACAGGATTCTCGCCATTTAAAGTTGCATACGGATACCAACCTAGAGAAGCATTGGACTTAATAACAAGGGTCACTCAAAAGAATAGGGGTTCTGGAACAGAGTTTTGGGAATACGTTCAAACAATTTGGAAAACTGTCTGGAATTCATTAGTGGAGGCACAAAGGAGGCAAGAATTAAATGTTAACCGCAAACGGGGTGATTGGGTGTTACGCACAGGTGACAAGGTTTGGCTTTCAACAACTCAATACAAGTGCAAGATTGAGAGACAATCAGATCCTACGGGGAAATTTGCCCCTAAGTATATTGGACCATTTACTGTAATCGAGATGATATCGTCAGTTGCTGCCAAATTGGACTTCCCGCCTTCAACAAAAATTCATCCAGTGATACACATCAGCCAATTGAAACCAGCAAATATTCGACCAACTGAAAGAGAATTGGAATTGGATCCCTCAATAATTATAGAACCTGAAGTCCACAGATGGGTAATAGATTGGGTTGGTCAACGGTTCAAGGTTGGTGATACTATATTCTGGCAAGTGCATTATCTAGGAAGGCCTAAGGATGAGTTGACTTTAGAGGATAAAAATTTTGAGTTTTTACAGAGGTATTGGAGGGATAATAATATAGAAGTTCCGTCTTGAGAATTAAAGGTGTTTAACTGAGGTCAGTTAAAAATAAGGAGGGGATGATGTAACACCAATAGCGGATCGAACTTGTTTATAAAGGGGTATTTAGGTATTATGATTATAGAGTACGAAATTTGGTAGACGTCCGCGAAAGAATCACCCTATTTGGAGTTATATTTTTAAAAGTTATAGCGATGGGTGTATTTAGGTGATAGCGTGGGGTCTTAATAACAAGTGGGTATCATTGAAACGAGTTAAGGGTCAAATTAGTACCGAAATTACGCGTGTACCTTTCTTAAAGTTCTAACGAGACGTTTAGTATGCACGGTGGTTTGTTTCGTACAAATTTTAGTACTAAACGTCACTTTTACTTAAGGGAATTTCGTTGGAAGTTTCGCGTGCGAAATTTGTTACGCACGATCGTGCGAAGTCACGTTTCGTTTGGCGCGCACTTTTGCACGTAAATGTTACGTAGTGAAACGTAACGTTTGATTGGTTAGTAAAGTGCTAAGTAGTTAGTAAGAAATTTCGCACGTTTTTGCATTGGTCAGTCTGAGTCTTTGCTGATCAATGATTGGCCCAAGCAAAAGCCTGTTAAAACGGAGCGTTGTCTTTGGCATGGCGAGTCCAGGGCGATGATGGATAAATAGTGAAGTGTAAGAGGAGAGTAGACATCTTTTCCTTTGGAAAAGTTTGTGGAAATTCCGGCTGATCTTGGTCCTGAGCGATTAATACCAAATTGGAGAAAAGGCATTTTTGCATTGAAATCTCTTACAAACTAAATAGTGTTTTAGTAGTTAAGAGATAGAATTATTAAGAGTGGAGAGTAGAGGAAACACTTTAATTTGAAGGGTTGAGCCACGAGGGCAAGAGACCAAGCTAATATTATGTGGACAGAAGCTTCTTCTAATTTAAAGTTTATCCTTATGTGAGTGTTTTCCAATGTGGATGTGTATTTTCCAATGTGTGGAATGTGTGGTTGAAATTGATTGAAGTAATGGGATTTTCAGAGAGGTAGAAAATCATGTTACACCATACACATGTGTTGGATTGTCAATCTGACGGCTGGAATTCAAAGGTAAAATTTTCAGCTTTTTATGGTACTTTCGCATGTAACCGAAACTTAGTCTTGTAACTTTGTTTTTAATGAAGATTTTTTGTACTACTTTCAAAGCATTCGTATGTAAAGAAATGAAATCGTTAGTTTAAATTATGAGGGATATAGACGTGGGTGTAATTTGTGCAGCCTCTCTTCCCTTGACGTTCACAGTATCGATAAACTTTTCTTTGATTTGGAACTTTAAGAAAATGATTTTTTTGGTTTAAAGTTGTTGACTGCTGCCGCTATTGGTTTAATCATTTTTTACGACAACATCATTGCCCGCCGACTTTTCAATCAATTATTTTTTAGCCGATGGTAGTTTCGACGTGATGCCAGTTTGACGTCATTTCTGAACGGAATCGAACTCATAGAAAACCACCCTTACGAGGTCGAAATATAACGTTCAGTATGGTAGACTGTGAATCTTTTATAGTGTCAATGTTTTTGTAGCCGCATAAAACATCTTTTCTCCATACATATGTGTCGGATTATGGATATGACAGTTCCAATTGAAAGGTAAAATTTTCAGCTTCTTATGGTACTTTCGCATGTAACCGAAACTTTACTCTTGTAACTTTGTTTTTAGCAAAGATTTTCCGTACTATTTTCAGTGCATTCGTATGTAAAGAAATGAAATCATTACTTTAAATTATGAGGGATATAGATGTGGGTGTAATTTGTGACGGTTGTAGATGACTACAAAACTCGCGACAATTGATGACCTTTATATGATAGCGACGGTTTTAGACGTCTAGCTAATTGTGACATTGTAGATGTTTAGGGTTTGTGACATTTTGATGTTATGCTCATATTATGACATCGTCGACGTCACAAATTTTAAAAAAATTTGCCGTGGTTTCCCGATTTTGTTTTTTAGTCTTTTCTCACTCTATTTGCCATCAAAATACGCCCAAAGATAGTCAAAAGATTTTTTTTTAGAGATCTTTCATTTGATACCATTATTCATGTTTTTCATTCCAAGAATTGTGAGATAGAAGCGGCAGTGGGAGAGGGAGAGAGAGAGGTGCTCTCACAGACTTCGCTTTTGCGAAATAACGTCCGTTGGTCGAGACCATTTCTACAGCCCCTGCACGGAAAAAAGACGCACAGAAAAAAATCACGCACCGGTTGGAAACGTGCAGAGGTTTTTTTTTTGCTTTGCCCTTTTTCTAAAAGGGGAAAAGCATTTTAGTCGCATTCGTCTTTGGTGACAACGATAATTGATTGTCGATTTTTTTGTGTAAGATCTTAAGCCGTTAAGTGTTTTGAGGTTTGATTGGCGTCTCTAGTGACAACGATAATTGATCGTTGATTGTTTTTGTGTAAGATCGTGAGCCATTAAGTGATTTGAGTTTTGGTTGGCTTTGTCATCTTCCAATTTTGATGCAATGAAAAGAAACACTTGGTACTATCCTATTTGTTGTGTTTCGCATGGTTGTAATGGTATGATAAACGGCCAGACAAATTCGACGTCACGCCAAAATGTTGTGTTATCAATATCGGTAGAGTAACATACAATATCGTACTTTTAATTTTGGCGCGTGCGATTTCGTCATATCACGCCACGTTGTCGTGTTCCCTATATCTGTACACTACCGTAATTTCAGTGTTCGCATCACGTACGATGTTCTTACATGGTAGGCACTGTACTATTGCATTGTACATGGTATTGTACCATATTGTACCCGAAATCATTAACGTAACGGCTAAAGAAAACTTACGAAAAAAGGAGAAACGATTAACGTTTTGTATAACGACCGACAGTATTAAATATCGCGACTGTTAAATTTAAATCCGACGGTAGAAATATATCATCATATACAATTTATGAACCGAATGCAAAATAATAATAGAATATGTAACGCGAAAATAAGTTGAAACGACATAAACAAATAAGGTATGAAGTGAAATTACACCGTACAAATCCACTAATTAAGGTAGTTAAAACGACACTTTGTCAATGATAGTCAACAGTCAACTGAAACAAAATAAATGTATGATAAATGAAAACCATATGGGGCACAATCGTCAACTGAACCGACACGAATAAATGAAACGACAAACTAAATCGTATCATGCGACAGAAGTTAACATCTAATAAATATATTTCATAAAAAAAACAAAATTTCACGTTAAATACTCGTATCTTACGTGTTTATGAATTATTTGCTATCAAAATCCATGGCGCAAAGGTTCATGTATGTAGAAGAAGATGACGAAGCCAAGTGAATGGTTTAATTAGCGTTTCATTCATGTAGAGGGTTTGATTAAGCGTAAAAATTTCACATTAATTTGAGCATTCCATCTCAATCTAATGAACGATACAAATGAATCGACTAAATATAAAATGTAGTATTAAATACTTTAATGTTAAATCTAGAATACACATTAAACCATTAGCATTATTCAACCATTATTCGTTTAAACAAAAAACTAATGTTTTTTGTTTATTTTATATTAATGTGTTGCATTTTTGTTTTTTTTATCATTACATAATATTACAAAAGAAGAAAACAAAAAAGACAAACAAAATATATAACCACAATACAAACTTGATCATATAACAAATACGAAAGAAACAAATATAAACATAACAAAGAAAATAATATGAAAAAAAAAACATCAGACTTAACTAGGATTCAACCTTCTTAGTCCAAAGACCTAGAAGGTTGGAACAACATCATTCTTAACTAGGATTCAACCTACTTAGTCCAAAGACATAGAAGGTTGGAACAACATTAGTATCAGCTTGATAGCTGACTAACACTACAAAAACATTTTTTTTTTTATATTTTTTGATAGTTAGAATATGTAAATTACCTTAAGTACAGTTTTTTGTTTTCCATCAAGCAACTTAGTCGAAGACCTAGATGGTTGCATAAACATCATTATCAGCTCAAAGGCTCACTAACATTACAATCACTTAATATTTAGTAATTTTCATTGTTCTTTATAATAAATTGATTACTTTGAGTACTTTTTTTTTTTTGTGATCTACCAACTTAGTCCTTTGACTTAGAAGGTTGCATAAACTTGACTATCAGCTCGGAGGCTAACCAACATTACGAACACTTGTTTTCATTCATAATATTTGTTTGTTAAATAACATTGTTACTTTGAATATGTTTTTTTTTTGTTTTTTCGATCGACCAATTTAGTCTAAAGACTAACAAAGTTGTTGAACATCATTATTAGCTCAAAGGCAGACCAACATTACAAACATTGGAATATATATATATATATATATATATATATATATATTTTTTTTTTTTTTTTAAATACAACACAAATACTTTGACTACTTTGTTTCGGTAATACTTGACTACTTTGTTTCGGTAATACTTGACTACTTTGTATTTTTTTATGTGACCAACATTAGAAATATTGGTTTTTTTTTGTTTTTGAAATACAATACAAATACTTTTAATATTTTGTTTTGGTGATACTTTGATTACTTTGTTTTTTTTATGATGTTACTTGGAAGAAAGCAAATATTACTTATATTTTTGTTTATGTGGAAAAACATGACAAATACTTTGTTTCTTATAGCCTAACAAATTTTAATGACTAAAAAACAAATTCTACAACCCTAATTAGGTATTAATCAAACCCCTATAACCCTTTTATCACGTAATGATAATGTGTTAATCAAGCCCATAAAACCCTTACACACGTATCTTTGAGAAAAATAATATATATATATATATACTATATATATAAAAAAAAACAAAAAAAAAGTTTGTTGTCTTAATTCTAGAAAACAACAACACTCTAATAATATCGACGCTTGTTGAAATTGGACTCTTTTAAGTCTTTTCTTTTTCGTCACATTAAGTTGAGTAGTTGCTTTCAATCTATATATAAAAAAAAACCAAAGTTCAGATTTTGTATATGTTTTTAAAAAAACAAAAGCTAGGCGTCTGTATACATAACTATTGTAACTATATGAGCTTTACCAGACAAATACATAACTATTATCCTTCTGAAAAAAATGAAACACAAGTTTATTAATTTTTGATTTTTGAAAGTGTAATTTTTCAAAAAAATATAATTTATTTGTTAATTTTGATAATAAGAGATTTTTACCTTTAGTCGTTTAGGAATTATTGTAGCAGGTTTTTCAAAACCGTCCATTTTGTAATTGAATTTGTTTTGAAATTTTAATAGGAAGACATGCATAACAAAAAAAAATTGTCATTTTTTTTTAAAGAATGTTAATTTTTTTTACATTTGTAGGAAAAACAAAATTTGAAATTGATCGTACCTTAACAATGAATGTTCCTTCATATGATTAAAAAATGGAATTTTTAAAGTTTTTTTTAACATTGTCGTCCATTGCTTGCAGGTGATTCCACTCAGGGCCAGTATTGTTAGGGAGAAGATCTTTCCATATCGAACTTCATTACCTATATGAAAAGAGTATTTTTTTTTTAGTTTTTAAAATATATGTTGATTATTTTTATTTAATAAGAGTGAATGATAAATGGTTTTATAATGTATAATCAATATAGAGCAAGATATTTTAATTCATCAGTTTTGATGAGAAATTTGATTTTTGCCTTTTGTCTGTCATTTTCACCATGAATATAATTGTTTCTTCAACAATGGTGAAATTACAGTGGGTACAGTGAAAATTTTGTTTTCCGAATTTATCTCCGATTGTGAATGTAATTGTTTCTTCAACAATGGTGAAATTACAGTAGGTAAATGAAAATTTTGTTTTCCGAATTTATCTCCAATTGTGACTAGAGAATAACAAAAAAGGTAGCCATGGTCTTCTTTTGGTGTCATCCAACGATATCCTTAGATGAGCATGTGACAAATTTAACAAAATCAAACCTTTACTTTGTGTTCTTGGTAGACATACTTGTTCAATTTCTTGGAACTTGATAGAATAGAAACCATATTTGGTTAGATGAAGAAAAAAAAAATGTGTATATATATATATATTAGTAATAAAAAATATAATAATATATAATCCAAGTTAATTAATTTAATTATATTTTAATAATTTTGTTTAAAATATTTTAACAAAAAATTACACTGCATCGAATAATTTAAAATTAGAATGATTTCAAAATAAATTATCAAAAAAACACAAAAAATACAAGTTTAAAACATACAAGTTTAAATTATAATGAATTCAAAATAAGTTGTCCAAATTGTTCATTTGTTTATATTTATTTTCTGTTAATGGTTATAGAATATATTAAAAAAAAACATAATATTAAATGTGGGTAGCTTTGTGTAAATAAAATACTTACCTTATAACATCAAGTGAGAGACCTTCAGTTCCCCTTTCCACCCCTTAACCAATTACTTGTGATATGGTGAAATTGTGAGTTACAAATCGAATTTGGAACTAAAAAAATAAAAAAAAAAAAATGTTATATTTTTTAATATAATACATTAATGATTATGTAGCAATGTGATTTTAATAATTGTAAAAACAAATCAAAAGTTTTTGAACTTACTAGTGATAACTGAATTTTTTTTGACGGTTACATCGAACATCTGTTATCTAAATCACAACGTGGTTGTTTTGGAAGTTTTCACGGCTTACGAACATTGCTATTTCACCCCAAATATTTAACACTAGATTTGTTGTTTCGTCTTGAAGAATTAAAGCAATATAGCTTTTGAAAATTCCTCCTTCATTCTTCCAAAATGTTATGTCCGTTTTTGAAAAAATAGTACCTTTGATATCCAAAACCTATTAATTAAAAAAGAACATGTGGTACAAAAATTAGTATAAAGTGTTGTGATTTGGTGTTATTAAGTAATTATTTTTAATTTTCTCAGAGATTTTATTCTGGTATAATTTTTACATGATGATGTTCAAAGTAAAATAAAAAGATAACTGCATCACCCCTTCATGTCCTTCGCTTCACTCAAAAATGGAGGGATTGGATAACTTTCAAAAAAAATTAGTCCCTCACTTGTTCTAATTTTGTTTTTACGCCCAATTTTAAATGATCAACCATTCCAAATTTTGCGTATCTGCCACAAAAAAAATCATAGATGTTTGTTATTAAAAAAAAAATACAACAAAATAAACTATATGATATATCAAAAAATAGAATTGCTCTTCATTAATGAATATTTATGAAAAATATTTTTGAATTTGGTGTTTTAAAAAATAATTTTTTATTGATTATGGTACGTTATTTTAGATTTCACCTCTGTAATTGAATTGACACGTATGTTTAAAAATTTACTAATTAAACTTTGAAAAAAACATGTGCTAACTTTTTTTTATCGTCACGATGTTTACTAAATAAATGGTTTATGAGTTTGTAGACTTTGGTTCTTTGAAAATTGCACATTTTTCTAAAACTGAATCAAAATCGCCTTCATTTGAAGCCCAACAATTTATGTTAACATGGGCCCCACTCTTATCATACATTGGAATTTGAAGCAAAAAATAACTTGGTCCTAATTGAAGATCAAACCCGACATAATGACATTTAAGTATCGTATAAAAATGACGTGAAACTATTGAAAAATTGTTTACTTTGATGAAAATTGTGTCGACATCTTAGAAAAAAGGGAAAAAATAGTAAAATGCAAAAAGAAAATTAAGAGTAAACTAAAGCACGAAAGAAAAGTCATGACTGTTATTGGTTAACAAGTAACCAAAACATGTTAGTGGTTAACAAGTAACCAAAACATACCTCAACATTGGTTTTTTTAAAAACACAAATTGTTGTCGTTTCAATAGGTGAAATTTTGAATAGTACACCGCGAATCGTTATTAGCGTTATGAACTCTATATCGGCACCCCAAAATTATGACATTAATACCTTAAATAGAATAAACTACACTATTTAAAGACGTGGACCATAATCTGCCACGTCTCCTAGCACTAAATTAGAATGAATGACGCTAATTTTTTCTTTACACTAATAATTTCCCAACGCTAGTAACGATTCGCGGTGTAGTTGTTGTACATTGTAATTTGATCCCTGTGAAAAAATGGAAAAAAACAAATTAATGATATTATTATATTACTTTAAAAACAAAAAATATAATGAATACATTGAATTTTTTTTAATAATACAATGATTTTTTACCTTTGTAAATTGAGAAGTAATCTCTGACGATAGAGTCATTATTGAACTTGGCAAATTATTATAGGAAGGTGAACCATGAGAATGAACTTCAATATTATAAAAAGAATGAAATGTTGTCTCAATCATTTAACTACATCGTTAAGGTAAGTTGAAAGACTTGGTAGTTCCATGGAAAATGAAGGTGAAACCAAAACTTCATCCACTACATTTTGAACTTTTAAATCTAAGCTATCCATCTCTTAAAAAAAAAACAATAATTAGTAAAAACACAAAAAAAACTTAATCTCATATCATGGTAATACTTGATGCTTTCATACTTCTTTTTTTACCACCAATTTTTTTTTGCATTTGAAAATCTGCAAAAATCAAAGATTTAAATGAAATAGATGTCTATTAGTACTAAAAAAACTGCATTAATGTAAATTAATGAAAAAAGGTTTATGATCACTCCAATATGCCTCTTAAACTAAACAAAAAATTTAAAATCTGTTCTTTTTATTTATGTTAGTCCATAAATGATCAATGACGGTGTTCTATATATTTGTATATTCTATAATAAGTTGTTGAAACCCATAACTATGTAGACTTGTTGAAAAATTAGATTTTGTTTTTTTTTAAATTTCATTTGTTATATCAAAGTTAAAATCCCCAATAATTAGAGTGTTTTCTTTAAAGAATAGTTTTAAACATCTAATCATATTTTGCTATAAATTACGTAATTTGAATGAAATTAGGGATCGATATACAACAAAAATATATAATAATTGATCTTTATCCCCTACACAATATTTTAAAAAACCCATTGCAAAGAATTAGAAGAAAACTCATCTATAGTTTCAATTGGTTTTTAAAAAAAATGATAATTCTTTGACGAGATCTTAACAGTAAGATTGTAGGGAGGGCATTAATCGTGTGAAATTTATAGCCAAAATCTTCAACACAAGAAGCCTCAACATCTATCATCAACCAAATTTTTACAAAGATCAATAAATCACATTGTGATAAATTTACAAAAGATTTATTTTTTTGTACATTTTTATTTAATGATCTTACATTTTGATACATAATTTGAAGATTATTATCATTTTTTTTGGTAAAGATAATGGATCTAAAACCAATTGTTTACTACAACGTAAACTTAACATTTTTTCTTTTCCATCATAAAATACATTTATATGATTTTCATTCAAATTATCAATAAACAAATTAATAAAAGTAGGAAAACGATTTAATCCTACGTAATGAATACCATGATCTTTGTGTTCAACTAAATTAAGAACACTTTCTAGTAATGTTCGACTTTGGGATCTATGAACTTTTATAGCAATAATGGGGTTTAACGGAAATTGTTTTCTTTGTATGTCAATATTTTTTTCTAAAATATTAAATGATTTAGTAACTCGAGTAATAAGAGTCTATCATTTAGAAATAAATTATTTGAAATTTGGGTTTTTTACCACATCACGAGTTTTATAACCAACTCGATTATTTTCAAAATTAACCCAAACCATTGTTACATCATTATCTATTTTTGTGAAATGACAAAGTTCCCCATCAACACCGTTTGTAAGCCCATCATTAATTCAATATTTAAACAAACTTCCAATTTCATACCTATTTTAAATCTCAACTGTTTTTTTAATTGTTGCTTCATTTTTTTTTTATTAAATGCATCAGATAAAAATGTTAAAGTCTTAGTTTCATCTCTTTTTTATTTTTTATCAAGAGCATCGATTATAAATCCATCAGATTTTAATTGATTCATAAACATATTCATTATGTTTATTAACTAAATTATTTAATAATAAAAAAATGGGCATCTCTATTAAAGGTTTTTTTTTTCATGTTTTTTTAATTATTTAATATCATATATAGTATGGTTACCTTCCCTTAGTCTATTTAGTAATTCTGCAAAAAAAATCTCATCTTTTTGTCTCATAATTTTTTTTAATTTAAATATTTTAAAATTTGATTTCCATAAATTTTTATTTAAATCTGAGTAAAGAACACGAGGATCCTCAAAATTAAAACCATCACCAATATGTCTTAATTGAAAAAGATCACCGCATGTAATAATGTGGAAACCCCCTAAATGAATATTTTTTTTACTCATTAGTTCCCTCAAACGAAAATCAATTGAATTAGTTCCCTCAAACGAAAATCAATTGAATGAAACATCTTACCACTAACCATAGAAACTTCATCAATAATAATCACTTTAATACTCGCTATTTAGAAATCAATGTGTTTATTTTATCAAAAGTTAAACTTGATGTAGACATTGATTCTTTAGGTAGAATATGTAAACCACTATGACAACTATTAATATTAATTTGAAAAGCAGTTATTTTTGAAAGGGGTAATCGTAATACTGAAGACTTATCAAAATCTTCATTATTTTTATTTATAAATTTTTTTACAATAGACTCATACAGTGTGTTCATCAATAACGATTTACCAGCACCAGCTCCACCAGTTAAAAGCAATTTTTATTTATAAATTTTTTTACAATAGACTCATACAGTGTGTTCATCAATAACGATTTACCAGCACCAGCTCCACCAGTTAAAAGCACACGTAACGGTTCAGAAAAACGCCGAATTTTTTGTATAACATGATAAAAAATAATATTTGTTTAGTGTTTAAAAAGCGAGCCATTCTTCTAAATTCATTATCAGAACGCATTTCACTGTTAGTAACAAACCGAGGAATTGAAACATATGGATTCATTTGAAGGTGCAAACCAATATTAAATTCATCACGCAAATTTTCTTCATCGACTTGATTATCATTCAGTACTTCATCATCTCTTTCGTCAACTTTAAGATCACTTAAAACCCCTTTTTCTAAATTACTCCAATCAATTTTTTCAGCCTCAAATGCAAACTTAATAGTCTCTATGTCATCCAAATACATTTAATGCATAACTTCAATAAAGTTTCGATCAAGCATTGTGTTTTCATCACGCCATAGTACATACAATATAAGTCCACATTGTTTAAAATCATCTTTTGCATCTTTATTAAAACGTTTATAATATCACGCTATATATGGTGTTTTTATAATTTATAATATTTTTTCCATTTAGACAAATTATGACCATAAAAATTATCATTCATATATTCTATAATTTTATCCTCGACAAGTTCATCAGCAATATCTTTAGCATCATAGTTTTTTATTAAATTAGTCGAAGAAATTTTATCATTCAAAGCAGCAAAACAGACTAAACAAACATTTTCTAAACAATTTGGACGTAAAATATATCGTTCTAATAAAGCATTTGGTTTAGCAACATTAGTATCATCTTTATCCATTTGTTCTAATTCAGAAAACGATTTTATCAAACACACCCTATCTTTAGGTTTATTGGTATTAATGTAAACAGTACCTCTTGAACTATTTTTTAACGGTAACCCTAACAAAATGTAACAAGCTTCTTGTGCTGACACTTAATGTGCAGAAATAAAATTAGTGCCAATTAGTTTAAATTGTTTTTTTATATTTAGATTCCCATTTCGAGCTTCATTACAAGTTTTTCCCATTATGTTACTCATCCGTCGTTATTTTTTCATCATATAACTAATAACATACTTAGCACCCGCAAAGTGGTCTAATTAAAATTGTATATCCATATTAGCTTGCTAAAATGATAAATCTTTAATATTATAAGCATTTATTTTACATTCATCAAGATTACGTTTGATAAATATAGTAGGTTTATGTATAATACAACGAATAACATCAAATACTCATTCTTATTTAAACTAAATTTAATTAACATATCGTCAAAAGACATTTGACAATCAAAAGTAACACCAAAATTTATAACCAATCATGGATTTGCTTCCATGTCTTTTTTGCTTAACCTACATCAATAATATCATATTCCTGTATAGGATCTAAGATTACCGATTACTCTTCTATACATTGGAAGAATAGGGTAAGCAAAACGACAAGGATAATATGTTTTGTTTTTTCTCAAGCAATATATTTTTTCGATATTTATGGATTTGGACACTTATTAAAGACTCATTAACTTCATCTTTTGAACAAGTAATATATAAATCAATAAAAGCAATAATTTTAGCTTTATCTAAAACACCTAAAGAGTAAATTAAATTTTGAAATGTATTAACATAACAAATTAAACGTGTATAAGGAGATTCTCAATTTTTGAACTCATCGATTCTAAACCAATCAGTTAGACCCCTTATAACTTTATAATAGTTTCTAAAAACTGAATTAAAAAATAATTTAATTGTATATCGGTAATAATAAGAACAAGTTACAAAATCTAAACGAACTAATCAATATATTACATCAAAACTTAAATTTTTAGCCTTCTATGAAGATATTATTTTATTATCAATAGTTTTCGACAAAATTTGGTGTAATTCATACCATTTCGTATCTGCCATAGAGAATGACATAAAGAAAGTAGGTCTACGAAGTTTTCTAAACATTGAAAATATATCACTTTTAGTTGCTGTCCAATATTGAGGTGTTCCTCTAATTTTATTCAATTGTTGATATTAAAAATCATTTTGAAAAAATTATAACATTTTTAATTCATTAAGCAGATAACCAATATTGATTTTATTTTCATTTAAATGTTTTAAAGAACTTTTTCTTAATTTTATGTGTATAACATTACAAATTTGACCGAGTTGATGCCTACGAAGTTTAAAAATAATTTAAAAAATAACAAACTACACGACGGTTAACATTACGCTGTACCCACTTGCATACATCTCTATATATAGCATTTTTTTGTAGTTTGTCATTTAATGAAATTCTAGCTTCTCCACAAACAACAAATATAGATCCATGAAAAGCTCCTCACGGTATACTCCATACGCTTTTGTACGTACGGTCGAATACCTTCAATATGATATTTTCTTCTTCCCTACGATCGTATGTTTCCGCAGGGTGCTCTCCAATACAACAGACAGTCGGGTATAAGTTCATCGTCGATGACAAATTAAAATACAAAAATAAACAAAGATAACGGATTAGTAGGGGGTATATGGGCTTGACAAATATAACGTGAAAAATAGGGAAAAACAGAGAGACTAAAGAAGTATGTCATATTCAGAGATTGCAATGAAATATATAGAGACATAGCGACATAATCATGGTGTATGGTTAACGACCATGCAGATAAATAAGGCGGAGGGGCGAGAAGGGAAAAAATATGGAAGAGGGAGTGACAAAAAATTTGGGATGGCACGAGAGACGAAAGTGGGGGGAAATGATAAATGATAGATCGAAAGAGTTAGATAACAAGATGGAGAGCGAAGATGAGAGGGAAATAAGTGTGGAAGGATGAGCAAATATTTAAGAGGGAAGAAGGGTAGAATTACCGGTGAGGTAGTGAGAGACGAACTAAGAGGGACACGGAACGAAAAATAGAGTAAAATGGGGAAAAAGGAGGCAGAAAGAAAAACAGAGAAAGGATAGGAGACAAAATGAGGGAGAGAGAGAGTAGGAAAAAGAGAATAAGAGAGAAGAGTAAAGAAAGGGAATGTGAAAAAATGTGGGAGATGGACAATTTGTAGAGAGAGAGAGGTTAAGGGATAAAGAGGAAGAGAGAATGAAGGAGGAAGAATAAAGAGATAGAGAGCGCATGAGAGATGAATAAACATGCTGAGTTGCACACTTAGCGACGATGTTGGCTTGGACATGTTGTTCTGCCATATTAGAGTCTACCCTACTAGTGTTGTAAACACTAAAAAGAGGTATAGATTACTGGATGCGCAACACTAAGCGAGGCGGCGGGGCGATGATCCGCATCCTGCCCAAAAAATGGCGACGTCGTGTAAAAATGGATGTGCGAGACTCAAAAGCCTGCCACCGGGAAATGAGGATGTGGTTGAGATTTTTCTGACCACAAAATATTTTCTTTGTGTTTTGTCCGCATATGCCGTTGGTTTGTTATCAGTTCTCGTTTTCAAGGCGCCGCGTTTTTTCAATTCTAAATTCTGTAACTTCACTCTAATATTTACACTATATGACACTAATTTGTTGTCGTTTTGAGAAACATAACCCATTTTAAAGTCGAATTTTACTCTAATAAGCATCTCTTTCGTTTAAAGGTTTGGTATTGCCGTTATGTTTCATTTTGACCCTTTAATAATGTAAATATATACTCTATTAATCTCGCCGGATCTCAAATAGAGTTAAAAAAGCACCATATTATACTTAAATTTCCGTGACTATCAACATGTGTAAGTATGCAACACTACGTTTACGTAACATGGACAATTTTAGCATGTGCACATGTTATCCGTTCACACTGTCACACACAAAAACGGACGTTTGAATGTATGCGAACGCCTATTTTACAAACTTGACTCCACTATTTTTCTAAACGCAGCTTTGTATGCGACAGACATAAGTTAACCACAATTTCCGGACGGATTTTGGTAACGAAGTACACTGTTGTACGAACAAACTACGTCCGTACACCACATTATTCATGAATCCATTACGGTATTACCATTGACGCTAATTTACTTGAACCATAATTAACGTCAAAGATAAATTAAATTCATTTGCTGTATTTCGGGTATCAATGTCAAAATTTTGGGGTGCCGATATAGCGTACATAAGGTTAATAACGATTCACAGTGTACCGTGCAGAGCCATAAATTCAGTGATGGCGTCACGTAAGATGTTCGTACATAATATATACAGTACTATCGCATTATACATGGTACACTGTCAATCGCTATTAGAGTATATAACGCCAATTTGGTGCCCTTTTTTCAAAAAAAAAAACCTGAAATACAATCCATTATTCTAATTAGGGTTTTGTTTCAATTAGCGTTAATAATGGAAGTACAATGCGGTGGAAATAGTGTGGCGTACGGACAGGATATTTCCGTACGAAATGGTACTTTTGAATTACAAAGGCATAGAAAGACACTTAACATTATTGCGCACACATGTGAATGTGCACTGGAAGAAAGAGATGCAAACTCGTCGAAAAAAAATCACGTTCTCATATGTTCGTCCGTCGATCGTGTGAACAGCGCGACGGCGTACGAATTGTCAGATTTTGTACGAATACACATATTACTATAGACATCGAAAGGGCGGGTATTTATTATTCAAGACAACCCAAATTACAGTTAGGGATTAATTAGTATATATATTTAAAAAAAAAATCCCGATTAGTGTTAATAACCATAGTTCAAAAGTAGGCGTTTTTTGGTAGACCTTTTGTAGGCCGCCTTTAGCGTAAGTTGTATTACTGGCTTTCCATGTGATCTTCTTAGATAACTACTTTCATCAGCGGCCGTCCGATCGTCTGAATCTGACAATAGTCCTATCGTAAGTTATGTTATGGGCTTTTCATGTGATCTTCTTAGATCGTTACTTTCATCAACGACCGTCAGATCGTCCAAATCTGACGGTTTAAATAAAAAGTCGCTCAAAACTCACAAAAAAAGAGATTTTTTTGACCGATTTTTTTTTCAATTTAGACATGACGTTTAATTCTCTATCGATCCATGTGCAACTCAACCCTGTTTCTATTTTATTTCATTTTGCGCCCAATACAATATGGGTCTTAAGGCCATATTGTATGTTTTGCATACAATAGGCATATTGTATGGGCGTACGGTCACCTACTTTTAAACTATGTTAATAACACTCATTTTTTTTTAGGCTATTTATTCCTTTACTGTAATAGCGATTGACGGTGTACTGTACAAAAGCGAAAGGTTCTTGGCAACCAAAGGGCAAAGCACCGGGTCGCCCGCGACTATTATTTGTACTCCGCGCACAAAAATTGTCAAAAACTTCCGACACCTGCGACAACATCTGCCTATTATTCGCTCACCTCATGGAACTTTACTTTATTTAAAAGTTTGAAGATGAGCTAGAAGGTCGCGAAAGTGGGTCGAAACGCGCTAAACGACAACCTGCAGTACATATATAGTTTCAAGGTCACGCAACTTGTACGGTGATAATTTCATTTTTTTGGTACGGCTGTGGATTTTCCAGTTTTTTTCTTAAGTTTTGGAGCAAAACGACAGAAAATAACTGTAACTTTAGTACATACGAAATTTCCCTCATTGGATGTTTCAAATTGAAAATCCGACAATTGTGTACGGAGAAATAATGTTGTAAGTGGCGGAAAAATTATTAACAGTAATAGCGATACACGGTGTACAGAACACCCTTTACCCCTATTAGTGTTAACTACAGTACAGTACGGTACTGTAGTGAAAAAGACATCAACACCAGTTGCATTTTACGGCGTCTTCTTTACCTTTTTCTTGAATTCCTCTCTCTCTCCGCCATGTCTCCCTCCTCGTCTTCTCTCCTGGTTATTCTCGGTTCTGGCTCCTCCACTGGAGTGCCAACGCCGACTTGTGTCCTCCGTCCCTCTTCCCCCCCCTGCCAAGTCTGCCATAAGGCCCTTGCCGAGCCTCCTGAGAGAAACCCTAATTACAGGTACGGAAAGCTTACTTGAAAGGAACCCTGATTACAGGTACGGAAAGGATAAATATAAAATTTATGCATCTCTTAAAATTTTACAAAACGGATATCTGAAGAGTAGGAATTTAAATCTCTGTACAACTTAGAACGGTAATGGGAACTGTTAACGGTAACGGAAATGGTTATAAGTTGTATGAAAACCCCAAACTTTTGACAATATGAAGTTCAAATGTGATGGAATAGGAATGTCTTTTCATGATGATCTCATGTAAATACTTGAAATGCAGATCATATATATACTTTTACTTCTTTTACTTTTTTTTTTTTTTTAGGGTATATATACTTTTTTTTTTCTACTTATATATTTCATATAAATATGTATTATTTTCATTACAGAAATCAATACTTAGAATGTAGATAATATATATATATATATACCCTAAATGTATATCATGTAAAAAAATTATATTTATCTCATACAAATACTCCCTCTTTCCCACTGTTTCCCTCTCTCCCTCGCCCTCTCTCCTCCTCTCTCCGCCGCTCTCCCCTCTCCCTCTATCTCAAAAATTCGGCAATAAGTAGTTCCAGACTTAAGAGGACGCATGATATCCACTAATCAGGTAGAAACGGGGGAGGGAGGCGGAGAAGGGAGGGATGGAGGGAGAGAGGAAGGGCGAGGGAGGGAAGGTGGGTGGGTGGGTGGGTGGGTGGTTGCGATGATAGGAATGTTTGTTTCACGGTGATTTGATGTAATACTTCAACGTATATCATCTAAACACTCTAACATATGTCGTACAAATACTTGAAATGTATGTAATATAAATACTTTAATTGTATACCATACAAACACTTAAAATTTAGATCATATAAATACTTGAAACGTATAAAGTGATTGTTTTGCCACTACAGATCATTGTTTTTGATTGTTTTGACACCACATAATATGGTTTTAGCCTTACTAGACTTTTCAAAGCTTCAGAAAAAACTCTGGAAATTTTAAGTGTAAAGTAACTATGTTGTTGATGCTGCAAACATGCAACATCAGTTTTTCCCTTTTTTATTTTTGGGACTTCGAAGTTTTATTCCTAAGATTGGAAAAAATATATAAAGATAATCATTTTTCTCACATTCTTGGAAGAGGTCTTTTTATGCTTCATGTTAACAAACGAGCATAGCTGCACTTTGGTTTTTGGCCTTGTGTGTGTCATAAATGTTGGTCAGTGAAATATGTAATTTTTGTTAATGTTTTTTGACATCATTTCCACTTTCTAGCATATTATCAATGTTTGTTTGAAGAAGGGTAAATGTTCACTGGTAAACACGTCTAATGAAAGCGTCATTTACATTAGAAATAATTGATTGCATTAATGCTCAATTTCGGAAAGGTTTGATAAATCTTTTTAATTTTTGTTATTCAAAATCCAATTTACTTGTGTTGTGTACTTTTGCATAGTATGTAACTAATTTTCTGAACACAGGTCTTTTGTATGTGTCTTTATGTATGAAAATGTGCATTAATAATCTCCAAAAATCCTGCAAGAATCATACTTTTTTGACACACTTCTTTGCAAATTACGGTTAATCAGTATGACACTGCGCAAGAGGGAGAGGGAGAGGGAGTGGGAGACATTGCTCAACAAGTAGAGATAAACTACACCACTTATCGCTCTTAGAAATAGTGAATTGTTAGCGTTAACTCTTTATTAGAATTAACTACACTAAACCATGTTTTGCCATGGGACACTTAACAAATTAGTGGTATTAGTTAATACTAATCTATGATTTTAGGGAAAAAAACATTCACTTGAGTTTAAGTGATCAACTTCAATGGCAATCAACAGTATATTACACTTTGTCAGTGATTGCCATGATTCTTGATTCCATATTCCACGTGAATGTAAATTCTCATGTTATGACAAGGAAATAGCAACATCAAAAACTACTTTTGTGTCAACAAGTTAACTGAGTGGTGAGCTGGGTATTAGAACTATTTGGTTTTCTTTTTGTTGCTTTCCCTATGCTTCAGCACTTGTGTTTTGTTGCTGGTATGGCCATTTTTTTTAGGATTTTTTAGAGTTTTTTTGGGTTTTTTTTTATGCCGTTTTCTTATGTGACATTTACCATCACACTCAAGCTTTTTTTTTTTTTTTTAGGTGCAATCCCTCTATGATCATTAAATTTTTACAACCGGATGGTGATTTCCGGTACATTCAAATTGACGCTGGCAAGTGTTTTCGAGAACAAGTACTTCGCTGGTTTGTCCCCTACAATATTCCAAGCATGGATGCGGTAAGTTCGACAAAGAATTAGGAAGGTAGAGAGTTCATATTGAGGTTCAAACCAATTATGTAGATATTATGTTTGTTATCAATTATGTTTGCATCAAATCAATGATGGAAGTGCAACAATGTTTCTATTGTAGCGGTTTTTGACGGCCAAAATTTTAAGTTACAAGGTATAGAAGAAGACTTTAAACAGCCATATCATTTGGTTTTTATTATTAGTATCACGGTCATCACCGGGATTGTTAAATGAAATTGTTCCTTTGTGTACGCAAAGAAATCGTTAAGGAATTGAAAGGCTGTATAGCATGTTTTAAATATAGATATGTATATATATATATATATATATATAGCGCGAAGCTTGAAGAGTCCATTCTTCAGAGAAGCAGTTTGCGACTCAGTAGAACAATGTATAACTTGTTTCAAAACGATCGAAAAATCATGGTGTAAGGGACTCATTGATCTGTACAGAGATTCAGATGTAGAAAATAGGTTCACCTATGCTAAACATTTAGTAGAAAAATGTATAGTCGCATTTCCATTCAATCAGGTCTTGTTCTCCATCTTCCTCTTCCTGAAAAATCAGTATCCTTACTATGTTCTCTTTTTCTCGCGTTGAAATTCAAGTGTTTCTAAAACAATTTTCAAATAAAACATTTTTCAAATGGAACATTAATTGAGGTTGGGCAGCTTATCCTTACACATGAACATGCGGACGCAATTCTAGGCCTCGATGATATTAGAGGAGTACAGCCTTTTGATCCACTTAATAATATTCCTCCTCTACCTGTTTATCTCACTGAGCACAGTCTAGGAAGGTGATTTTCTCCCTCTTCCCTTTCTCTCCCACTCCCTTCTCCTCTCCCTCTCCCTTTTCCTCTCCCTCTCCCTTTTCCTCTCCCCCTCTCGCCTTTGTTTGACAAGGGAAAGCTTGAGTTGTACCTTCAGTTTTGCTGTTGATTTCAATCCTTATTTTACGTTGGAGCCAGGCTTCCGTTCACTGCCTAAGCTAATTTGTAATGTACCCTCGATTTCTACTGTGATTTGAAGTCTTGTTTGATCTCTGATTTATGTTCTGAGTTTTTTTTTTTTTTTTTCATTCTATTTGAATGTGTAGCTTATTCTGACGGAAGAATTTGAGCTTTGTTGATGTAATGTTGCTTTACATCCTCCTGAATTAGTGTCAACTTAATGAGATATATGTTGTTCCTCTCCCTCTCTGCCTCCCTCTCTACTAGCCGGTCAAACCTCCATTTCATTACCTCTTTGTGAGTTGTTGCTTAGCCATTACGAATGCGGTGTTGGTAGATATCCCTCTCCCTCTCTCTCTCTCTCTCTCTCTCTCTCTCTCTCTCTCTCTCTCTCTCTCTCTCTCTCTCTCTCTCTCTCTCTC